>PVKU01006415.1:68971-104298 GCA_004027475.1 Anoura caudifer
GGGGGGGGGGGGGGGGGGGGGAGGCTTTTCCACCAATCTCAAGGGATAAATTGATCAACTTCAGCTTAAGCTACATCAACAACTTCAGGACATTAAGCAGCTCACTGAACAGGAGGTCTTTCAGACCCTGCATGACAACTTACAATGGCTCAATCCAAAAATTTGGTTTGAAGGACTAAATTTATGTGTCTGGGCCATGGGTGCTATGGGATGTCTCCTAATCATTTTCATCCTTTGTGCCTTGAGATGCATTTGCAAATTGTTTTCCAGAGATTGTGTACATGAAAAGCAATAGGCTTCATCAGACTTTCCACCATGTCCACCATAACAAACAAAAAAGGGGGAGATGTTGGGGATTACTTTGTGTGGTTTGGGAGACCATAGCCCCATGTGAGCAAGGCCTTGCCTATAAGTCTTGACTAGAAAGCCAGGAGTGTTGGTGGCAAGCACAAGCCAATACTAATACCAAGGGTTCTTGTGGGAAATCAAGACTGAAGTATGCATTGTATCCTTTGAAGCTCAATTTGCTTTGTATAGCCCTGTTGGTATAAACCAGAGAAGCATAAGGGATGAACTCATCTCATGAAACACTCCTGAACAACCATGTGGAGTCAGAATATCTAACAGACCCTAACATGAGGCAGATCTCTGTGTTCCTTCAATTGTTATCTATAAATAATGCCTATTGTTTATTAAGTATATCCTTTGGGCATTGATTGATGAGCTATGCATGCATGCTGTATACCCCTGCACATACCAATACCAATAAAAGCCATTTCAGAGAAAGGTTTGGGGCATTCTCCACTAGAGGGAATTGCCACCCCCTTTCCCACCAGAACACCAGATTGTGCCTGGGATGACTCATTCTCATCTGCAGTGTCCAGGAGAGCTCCAAGAGATGCGGCATCCCACACACCATCAAGTTCCTAGTGCCCTGTTTCAGTTGAAATCCCAGGTACACCACCTCCTGTTGCAAATCTGGGCCTTGTGAGGTGATATCTTATATCCCCTCTTTGCCAAATGATTTAGGACTGTGATGGTGTTGAGCAAACAGTCCTCATAGGTACTGCTAGTTATCAGTATGTCAGCTACATTATTGCAGGAGAACTCCTGATTTCAATTGACTATGCGTTAAGTTCTTGGCTAATACTTCACCAAATATAGTCGGGGAGTTCTTAAATTCTTGTGGCAGCACAGTCCAGTAGTATTAGAGCAGGGCTTTTGTTTCTGGGTCTTGACAAATTTCAAGGGAAAAGGGGAAGGGTTTAGAGCAACAAGTATAAAAGACACATGGACAAAAGCTAGGAGGGGGTGGAAATGGGAGGGAGCTGGGGAGGGCTGGGGCAGTGGGCTGGAATGGGAGTAGAAGACAGAGAACTGTGCAAGAACAACAATTAAAATAAAATTTAAAAAAAGACAAAAGTGAACAGTAGTTCAGCCTATTTGTCTATTGGGATACAAAAAAAAAAAAAAGGCACCCTTCAAGTCTAGGACTGAATACCACTTGCTATTTCCAGGTACCACAGTCAACAGAATATAGGGGCTGGGCACCATAGGATGAATGTCCTGAATAATGTCATGTATGTCTCTAAGGTCCTATACAAATTGATATTTATGTGAGTGAGGCTTTTTGACTGGCAAAATGGGAGTGTTATAGGGAGACTGGCATAACCAAGTTAGTCCCAACTTTAAGAATTTCTGCAATACTCACTGAATCCTCTCTAAAATCTCCTTTTTGAGGGGGTACTTTTTTTGTGGGACTCACACCCTGTCTTTTAGGTTAACTTTTATGAATTGGATGTTAACTGCTTTACCTGAGGTTCCATCAGCCCAAACAGTTTGGTTGACCTGTTCATAGATCTCAGGTGGGAATAGTTCACCTTGGGACCTTCTGGGCAAGTCAGGAGTGCCTGGAGCTAGACAGCATGTGCCAGTGGGACCTCTATACATAGTTGCTGCCTTTAAGGAGAAAAAGTTATTTGGGCATGCAATTTGCAAAGTCAATTTCAGCCCAGTAATGCAATAGGGCAGTCTGGCAATTAGAGAAAACTATGTGTGATCTTTTGATCCCAAAGCTGGCATTCTAGGGGTTGAAGGAACCCCTGTTTTTGTAATTGACTAGTCACTCCAGTATCCATTACTGCATCTGAACTTTCCTTGGTTACTCTTGTGTTTAGCACTACTATGTAGCTCCCTTATCTACAAGAAAATCAATTGACTTGTTCCCTACTATCAACTGTACTATACCCAAGGCTCCTGTAGGGAAAGAGTGATAGCTGAAGAAATGTCTAAGGGAGCTCCTGGGCCTCCTCATTCATCATCAGACTCCCCTCACCTTTTTAGCTTTTCCCAGTGAGGGTTTCCATCCTTACTTTGCTTTTTAAATTTTGGACACTCCTTTCCCCAATGGCCCTCCTCCTTGCAATAGGCACATTGACTGGCACCTAATGGGCCTCTTTTTTTCTCCTTAGTGTCTTGTCTCTTCCTCTGGTTTGCCACCCTGTTTCTAAGAGCACCATGGCCTGCTTTATCTTCCTTAGTTCCTGGGCATTTTAGACTTTAGAGATGATGTCTATAGCTGGAGCATTCCCAATGTCCCATGTAAGCTCTGGAGTTTCTTTCTGATATCTGGGGCACTTTGCCCAATGAAAGTCATGTTCACCATCCACACATTCTCCGGTGCCTGAGGATCAGCATCAGTGTGCTTTTTATAGGCCTGATAGATCCTCTCCAAAAATTCAGAAGGATCCTCATCCAGCTTTTACTGAAGGGCCTGTATCATATTTAGACTTTTTTTTTTTTTTTTTTTTTTTTTGCTTAGGCTGGGCTTCCTGAATCACTCTGCCTATGGGATACTGTGTCAAAGGAAACTGCCTTCCCCTGGATAGAAAGGCTTCCTGGCCAAACTGGGTGCCCTGATGGGGTTTTGAACAGGGAGACCCATCCTTTGTCATACAGGGGTGGGGCCATTGCCTTTTTAGGCTCTATTTCAGAGGTAGTTTGGGGTGGAGATGATGACAGAGGGAGTCCTCCTGCTATGAACCTTGAGTCCCTTGAATCCAGAGGCCCATTTCCTTACTCTCCTTTTCTTCCTATGTACTGTCAGGAAGAGGTTTCAAGGTCCTTTGGCTTTCTCAGCACCATTAAGTGGACTTCTGTCTCTGGTGAAATCCTATTATGCAATGACATACCATATTTTGTCATGTATAATGTACACCCATGGCTTTGTGTAATTATGCATGGCATTATTATACCCATGGTACGTAGTCATTATACACATGTATAATGCACATCATTATTTTTCACTAAAAAATTCAGGCAAAAAACTGTGCATTATAAATGGCAAAATATGGCAAATGCCTTGACATAATGGATTTTATCCCATTTATGCAACTGTTGGGAATACTGGTACAGTTGCATAATAGCACAGTAATCTAGGGAACCACTCATGGACCACCTTTCCCCACCACCCAAAATGTACATAGATAATGCAACATTACAGTAATAAACTAATACTTTCTTGGGCATTGGCTAATGGCTATATGTACCCCAGTCTGCTAAAATTCTATCCAGTGGGCTCCCTCCAGGAACCAACCCAGAATGGCCCCTGCTGGCCCAGATAGACAACAGGCCTAACCCTATGACCAAAAGAAACCAGCCTACCTGGGAACACACAGAGTACATTATTATAACAAATGCCCATAAGCAAGTTTTTCTGCCAACCAGTCTCACAATCAGTGAATTCAAGCCATGGCTAGTTCTCACCCAGACCCCAGCTCATAGCCCTAAAATTCAGGTGGTCTTTCTTCCTTCCCAGAGTGTATTCCCTTCCTGGACCCATTTCCTTTCCACCTGCCAGGTGTGTTTAAGCAGCTGATGCCCCCAGCAGGTGTGCAGAGGATCTCCCAGCAACTGGGAAGCCCCACAGTCCTACTCCCTAGGCTGGGATTAGGGGGATCAACCTGCCATAAGCAGCTAGCACTCCACACTGGGTACCACTACTGTAGCTGAACAGCCACTGGAATCCCACTGCCTGCTGCCCATAGGCAATAACACTCAAGACAGTCCAGTGGAAAGGAAATGGAATCTTTATTTACATACATATGTATCCTCTATGTGTGTGTGTATGTGTGTGTGTGTGCATATATATACACACACATATACACACACTAGATTTCTTGGTGTCCACCCTACCATCCCTGCCACTGGAGAAGCAAGCAAGCTGCTGCTGGCCAGTAGCCACTGCAGCAGTCTCCTGCAGCTTTGGGTGCAGAGGAGGGGCATGGGGGCAGCCTCGAGGACCCTGTCTCTTGAGACCTGCTGGCCCTAATTGCCTCTCCCCATCCTTGCACCCCCTTCTTACCAGCCTTGCTTCTTGCTCTCAGCAGTGGCAGTGCTCCTGCTCAGGCCTGCAGTGTTCAGGGAGGAGCACAGGGCCTGACCCTCCCCAGCCACACTGGGGCCACAGCTGGCTGGCTGGCACTGGTGTGGGCCATGGGAGGGTGGCAGCCACCATAGCTTCCCAACTGGGAAGGGGCAAGGAGCTTTCTGGGCATGTGCAGGAGGCATGGGTCATGGGCAGGTGGCAGTTGCCACCTCCTCTCACTTAAGGAAAGGACATGGTGCTTGTCAGGCTGTGCCTCCCTACTGCCCTGCTACCCAAAAGCTACTGCACTGCTGGACAGGCAGGTCCTGAGCGCTGTGGCAGGGGACACTTGGAATCCCTCCCACTGGGTCCCAGCTCAGGAAACTCAGCCCCCAGCTGGGGACCCACCAGTCAGGGGACAGGGAAGCAAAAGTGCCATTTGCAAACACTCTGACTTTTAAAGACCCCCCACAATCCCCCTGCATGGTGAAAGTGGATGAGAGTGTGTGTCCCTCCTACCCAGTCACCTTCCTGGCTTTTGGCACCAGCATTGTGCACCTTTTTCATGTGTTTTATGCTTGTGTCATCTCAGTTGCTGGGGTGACACATGTGGGGCACCAGCTTTGGCACCTCTCCACCTGTCCCCATTTCCACAAGGGAGTTCTTCCCATTACGTGGTATGTTAAAGATTTTGTTTGGTTTTCAGAACTTTTACTATGATGTGTATCAGTGTGTGTATTCTTTGTACTCATCTGTTTAGGATTATAGAGATTTATCAATCTGCATCTTGATGTTTTATCAATTGTAGAAAGTCCTCTGCTGTTAAATCTTCAAAATTGCTTATGCCCCAATTTGTGTATGAGAATGCCTATTATTTTCCTAATTATAGTAACAAAAATAGAAACCAATTAAAAACCCAAATATCAGTGTTATGCTAAATTTATGCTAGCCTTAAGGATATAGTAAGTACTCTATAGGCCCCCCAAATATCATTAATTAAAGGCAGCCATAGCATTAGTTAAGAACAGACATTAGTTAAAGATAAATAGATATTTGCTTATATAGAAACATGTTTATTATATATTCTTATGTTTAAGAAAAGGCTAAATAGGCATGCAGACAGCTAACCCCACTTTTGTTATTATTCAGATTTGTAAGCAGAAAAGTGAAGAGTCAGAGCAGAGCCTTTTTGCCTTCATAGGCTTCTTTTGCCCTAAAAAATGTTAATACTTGTATGTTACAACTATATTGGTACAAAGACAAATATATTAATGTTATATATTAAAACATTTTTTGCCCAACTTTTTTCTTCTGATTTTATTTATTACTTATTTTTATTGAAGTATAATTGACTTACAATATCATATTAGTTTCAGTTATACAACACAGTGATTTCATATTTACATATATAACAGTGATCACCACAATAAGACTAGTTACCTTCTGTTAACACACAAAGTATTATTTACTGTAATTAAAATATTTTTATGGACCATTATTTACTGTAATTAAAATATTTTTATGGACCTCTAAAGTCTTGTGGGCATTGTGCTTAGTGGAAAAGTCAGCCCCAACATGAAAACCTCCTGTAACTGCAACTATGTTCTTCTAACAGGTTTCCAGTGCACATGTCTGTGACTGCAGAGCAGAGGATAAGAAGAACATTTAGTTTCTTATCCTGTGATGAAAAACAAACTCTCTCTCCACCATCCAGAATGCTTGATGTTGCTGAGAGATATGAGTCAAGCCTGCCTTTTGTCCCCAGGAGATTCAGGCCAGACTTTTCCTGGCTGAACTGTCCCCAAATTCTGCAATCCTGATGCTGGCTAAGAAACAACAATCAGCAGCATTCATCAGAATTTGAGTGTGTATGTTAAACACATATATAATAATATGGCAAATACATTTGGAGGAATTATGGAAATAAAAAAGACAAGCAAATGTGAGAATCATCAAATATAAAAAGATAAGCAAACGCCTAGAAATGAAAAGGAATATGAGTTAGGGAAAGTTTGTTGCAGCCTCTCAGCACTGAATTCATGCCAATGGATTATGTTTCTAAGGGACATTACTGTCCCTGACACTATGGCAACTGAGGCAGGAGGATGGGTAGGGTAGGGGAGTACATTGGTAGAGACTGTTGTCTCACTAGGCTCCCAGTCCTGAAATGTAGGAACTAAAAGAAAAACAGAAAAACTCTGTTGCTTCCTCGGAATGAAAAAAGTCCATGAAAAGAGGCAAAATAAGTTACAGACAGTTCTGGGGATATCACATCCCAGATGGGAAGAACAAGACAGGTGATGGAGAGAGCCTTGGTCAAGCCACCCACAGATCCCCTAGTCAACATCCATCATAATATTCAGGCAGAAGAACAAATGGAAAAAAATGCAGACAAATGACATACTTGATAGGCTAATTGATCCCACTGTATAAGAAATATGTAAAAGGAGAAAAGCCCACCAATAACTTCATCTCCTTCCTTGTATACACAGGGTTTCATTTTCTAAAAGCAATTGGAACCAGCCAAACTTCACACAGAGAGGGAACTGCAGGAGTAGGAATATAAAAATCAGAGGAATTATCTTAGAAGCATCTGCAAACCCCTAAGTCTCTGTGAAGTGTGAGATAGGCAGAACAGAGGTGTAAACTGAAGCCTAAGCAATCTCTCTATTATCTATCTATCTATCTATCTATCTATCTATCTATCTATCTATCTATCATCATCATCATCATCTATCTATGAGGTGTGTGTGTGTGTGTGTACATGTGTGCTCACTCATATGCTACTGTTCTGAACTGAAGAAGCAACTGTGGTGCCCCCCACCCCTGACTCCTTTACTCCAAGTATCTTTCTCTCTTCTGGAGAGATCTGGAACCCATTTTGCTCTGGGAGTCTGCATTTGAGATCCTGTGTCCAGGTGAAAAACACAAGTTGGAAAATATATTTGAGGATTGTTCTCTCCAGCCCTAGATGCTATGATTTTATCCACATCCATGGATAACAAAGCCCCAGGGACCAACTTCCCTTGGGCAAATTTAGTCCTAAGCCGGTCAACAAGCCATCTGCATGAATGTCATTTGCGATTGATGCAAATGAATTGCATTGTAAGATGCAATGTAAAGTGTAAGCATCAGAAATTGCCTATGCCAGTCAGAGCTCAGCCATACACATTCCAGCATCACACCCTCCAAAGTCCACGATAGAGAGGAGCAACCTCACCTATCCAGGGTATAAGGCATCCACAGAATGTTCTATATGTGGCCCACACAAGTTTGCATGCAATCACATATGCAAAAACACCTGGAAAACCATGTGTCTCTGCATGAGAAAGCAATAATCATGTTGAATTCAGGAAATTTCAAGTAGGTAGCTCAAAATCAATGCAGAAATAAAGATGCATCATCATCATCATCAACAACAACAGCAACCAGTTTATTACTTTCACTTTAGATTAAAATTCTTCTAAAGAATGTTTTCTTCTCACTGCCTCCAGTTTCAGCCCCTCCGGTTTTTCTTTAACCCACATCAATCAAAAATCAATCCACATCACACCATTTCACCAATAACTTCCTTGTTGATAAATCTAGAGGTCCATTCTAAGGCTTCTTTTTACTTATTTATGAACAACATTTAACATTGGGGATCACTCTTCTTACTGAACAAGCTTATCTTCACTTAACTTTCAGGATACCACACTCTCTCAGGTTTCCTTTCATGTCTCTTTTGTTTTTCAGTCACCTTTCTAGTTCTTCTTTAATGCTCCAACATATAATATGAGTGTCCTCTCTATAAGTCTAAGAGCCATTTCTCCGCCTTAACTTCCATGGATTTACAGTTTCTCCTAACCAGTATATATCTAACCTATACATCTATACTGGATGTAGGTTACACATAGCCAGGATTACAACCTTAAATTGCTGACTAATATTCAGAAATGATTTGTATTCTATTCCATTGATTGATGTGTCTGTTTTCATACCCAGACTATGTACTGTTTTGGTTACTATACCTCTGTAATACTGTTTGAAATCAGGGAGTGTGAGTTCAGCTTTGTTCTTTCTCGATATTGCTTTGGCTATCTGGCATCTTTTGTGGTCCCATATACATTATAGAAATTTTTTTTTACTTCTGCAAAAAATGCTATTGGAATTATGATAGTAATTACTTTTAATCTGTACATGACTTTCAGTAGTATGGACATTTTAACAATACTAATTCTTCCAATCCATGAGCATGGACTATCTTCCTATTTACTTGTATCTTGTTCCATTTCTTTTATCTATGTTTTATAGTTTTTACTATAGTATACATGCCTTTCACCTCCATGGTTAAACTTATTCATAGGTATTTTGTGAAACTGTAAATGGGATTATTTCCTTAATTTCTCTGTGTTATAGTTTGTTATTAGTGTATAGAAGTGCAACAGATATATTTGCATATTGATCTTGTATCTTGCAACTATACTGAATTTATTAGCTCTTTTTTTGGTGCAGTCTTTAGAGTTTTTATATATAATATCATGCAATATAAAAAAAGAGAGTTTTACTTCTTTCTTTCAAATTTCGATGCATTTTATTTTTTCTTGCCTCATTGCTCTGGCTAGGACTTCCAATATTATGTCGAATAAAAGTGTTAAGAGTGGGCATTGTCTTGTTTCTGATTACAGAGCAAAAGTGCTCACCTTCTCACCATTGCAAATGATGTTATCCAGGGACTTGTCATATATGGCCTTTATTATTTTGAAGTATGTTCCCTCTGTGTCTGTTTTGTTGAGACTCTTTTTTATCATAAATGGGTGTTGAATTTTGTCAAATGCTTTTTCTGCAGCTGAGATGATTATATGATTTTCATCCTTCATTTAGTTGATATGGTATACTACCTTGATTGATTTGTGAATGTTGAACTATCCGTGCATCCTCAGAATAAATCCCAGTTGATCATGGTATGTGATCTTTTTAATGAACTGTTAAATTTGGTTTGCTAATATTTTCTTTGCATCTATGTTCATCAGGGATATTGGTATGTAATATTTCTTTGGTATGTAATATTGGTATATAATATTGGTATGAAATATTGGTATGTTCATCAGGGATATTGGTATTGGATGTTTCTTTTCTTCTGGTATTCTTGTCAAGTTTAAGTATCAGGGTAATGCTGGCCTTCTAAAATGAGTTTAGAAGTGTTCCTTTCTTTTCTATTCTTTGCAATAGTTTGAGAAAGATTAGTGTTATTCTTTGAATATTTGGTAGAATTGACTAGTGAAGCTGTCTGGTCCTGGACTATTATTTATGGGAGGTTTTTGATTACTGATTCAATCTCCTTACTAGTAATTGGTTTGTTCAGATTTTCTATTTTTTCCATCCTGGAAGGATGTATGTTTCTAGGAATTTATTCACTTCTTCTAGATTGTCCAATTTATTGGTATGATTATTTATAGTATTTGTTTTGGGTTTTTTGCATTTTTGTGGTTATCAGTTATAATTTCTCCAGTTTTATTTCTGATTTCATCTGAGTTCACTCTGTATTTCTTGTTGGGCCTAGATAAAGATTTGTCAATTTTGTTTATATTTTCAAATGCCAGGTCTTAGCTTCAATGTTTTTTTTTTTCTTAGTCTTTTTAGTCTCTATTTCTTTATTTCTACTCTGACTTTGTTATTTCATTCCTTCTACTAACTTTGGCTTTGTTTCTTCTCTTTCTAGTTCCCTGAGGTGTAAAGTTAGGTTGTTCATTTGCACTTTTTTTGTCCTTGAGGTAGGCATTTGTCTCCATAAACTTCCCTCTTAGAACTGCTCTTGCTGTGTCCACAGTTTTGGCAGGTTGTTTTCCCATTTTTATTTATTTCGAGGTATTATTTTATTTATCTTTTGATTTATTCTTTGACCCATTTGTTGTTCAGTAGCAACTTTTTAAATCTCTGCATATTTGTAAAGTTTTCAGTTGTCTTATTGTAGTTGATTTCTGGTATCATACCATTGTGGGTAGAAAATTCTTGATATAATTCCAATCTTCTTAGATATACTAAGAATTGTTTTGTGGCCTAACTTTTGCTCTATCTTGGAGAATGTTCAATGTGCACTTGAGGCAAATGTGTATTCTGCTGCTTTGGATAAAATATTCTGTATATATCTGTTAAATTTTTCTTATGTGTTCTTTACCAATGTTTTTAGTAAAGACCAGTGTTTTCTTATTGGTTTTCTGTCTGGATGGTCTATCTATTGATGTAAGTGGGGTATTAATGTCCCCTACTACTATTGTATTACTGTCTATGTCTCCCTTTGCATCTGTTAATATTTGCTTTATACATTTAGGTGCTCCTACAGTGGGTGCATACATATTACTGTCAGTATGTTCTTAATTTTAACATCTCTGATTTTGTTGATTAGGTTCCACTTAAAGGTGAGATCACATGGTATTTCTCTTTCACCACCTGGCTTATTTCAACTAACACAATGCTCTCCAGTTCCATCCATGTTGTCACAAAGGATAGGAACTCCTTCTTTCTTTCTGCTGCATAGTATTCCATCATAGTTTTTGATCCATTCATTTACTGATGGGCACTTAGGTTCCTTCCAGAACTTGGCTATTGTAAATTGTGCTGCTATGAATATTGGGGTGCTTAGGTTCTTTTGGATTGGTGTTTCAGGGCTCTTAGGATATAATCCCAGCAGTGGAATTGCTGGGTCAAAAGGCAGTTCCATTTTTAGCTTTCTGAGGAAATTCCATACTGTTTTCCATAGTAGCTGCACCAGTCTGCACTCCCACCAACAGTGCACTAGGGTTCCTGTTTCTTCACAACCTCTTCAACACTTGTTGTTTGTTGATATGTTTATGATGGCCATTCTGACTGGTGTGAAGTGGTATCTCATTGCAGTTTTAATTTGCATCTCTCTGATGGCTAGCAATACTGAGCATCTTTTCATATGTATCTGGGTCCTCTGTATATCCTCCTTGAAGAAGTGTCAGTTCAAGTCCTTTGCCCATTTCTTAACTAGGTGCTTGTCTTCCTGGAGTGGAGTTGTGTGAGATCAAACCCTTGTCTGAGGTATCATTGGCAAATATGCTTTCCCATATAGTTGGATCTGTTTCCATCCTAATGCTGTTCTCTTTAGCCATGCAAAAGTTTTTTATTTTGATGAGATCCCATTTGTTTATTCCTTCCTTTATGTCCCATGCTCTAGGGGACTTATCAGTGAAAATATTGCTGCATGAAATATCTGAGATCTTCCTGCCTATGTTCTCCACTAGGACTTTTACTGTGTCACAACTTACATTTAAATCTTTTATCCACCTTGGCTTTATTTTTGTGTATGGTGTATGTAAGCTGGAGCTCAAGTTTCAATTTTTTGCAAGTAGCTGTCCAGCTCTTTCAACACCATTTGTTCAAGAGGCTATTTTTGCCCTATTTTATGCTGCTGCCATCTTTGTTGAACATTAATTGACCATAGAGACTTGGGTTTACATCTGGGCTCATTTCTGGGGTCTCTATTCTGTTCTTATGCCAGTATCAAGCTGTTCTGATTACAGTGGCCTTGTAATACAGTTTCATATCAGGTATTGTGATCCCTCCTACTTTGCTCTTCTTTCTCAAAATTGCTGCAGCTATTTGGAGTTGTTTATGGTTCCATATAAATGTTTGAAGTGTTTGTTCAATATCTGTGAAACATGTCATTGGTACTTTAATACAGATTGTGTTGAATCTATAAATTGCTTTGGGTAGTATGGCCATTTTGATGATGTTAAGTATTCCAATCCATGAACAGGGTATATGTTTCCAATTTTTTGTGTCTTTCCTAATTTCTTTTTTCAGTGTTGTGTAGTTTTCTGAATACAGGTCTTTTGACTCCTGGGTCAGGTTTATTCCTAGGTATTTTGTTTTCTTATTGCTATATCAAATAGGATTTTTTTCCTGATTTCTGTTTCTGATATTTCATTGTTGGTACAAAATGCCTTTGATTTTTGAATATTGACTTTGTATCATGTTGTTTTGCAAAAGTCATTTATTAGGTCAAGCAGCTTTTTGGTCAAGTCTATAGGATTCTCCATGTATACTATCATGTCATCTGCAAAAAAATGACAGTTTTATTTCCCCTTTTCCAATTAGGATGCCTTTTAATTTCATTTTCTTGTCTGATTGCTGTGGCCAGGATTCCAATGCTATGTCTAATAGAGGTGGTGAAAGCAGACATTCTTGTCTTGTTCCTGATCTTAGTGGGAAAGTTTTTAGTTTTTGCCCATTGAGTATGATGTTGGCTATAGGTCTCCTGTATATGGCCTTTATTATGTTGAGGAATGCTCCCTCTATTCCCACTTTGCTGAGTGTTTTCATCATAAATTAGTGCTGTACCTTATCAAATGCTTTTTCCACATCTATTGATGTGATCATGTGATTTTTACCTTTATTTTTGTTTATGCGATGTATTACATTTATTGATTTGTGAATATTGTACCATCCTTGCATCCCTGGGATGGATCCCACTTGGTCATGGTGTATGATTGTTTTAATGTATTGCTGGATCTAGTTTGCCAATATTTTGTAGAGGATTTTAGCATCTATGTTCATGAGCAATATTGGCCTGAAGTTTTCTTCCTTTGTTGTGTCTTGATCTGGCTTTGGGATTAGGATGATGCTAGCTTCATAAAACGTGTTTGGGAGTCTTCCCTCTTCTTGGATTTGTTGGAATAGTCTGTGAAGGATAGGTGTTAGCTCTTCCTTAAATGCTTTATAGAATTCTCTTGAAACTACCTGGCCCAGGACTTTTATGTGTCAGGAGTTTTTTGATTACTGCTTCGATTTTGTCAACTGTTATTGTTCTGTTCAGGCTTTCTGTTTCTTCATTGAGAGTTAGAAAATTATATTTTTCTAGAAATTAGTCCATTTCACCTAGGTTTTTAAATTGTTTGCCATATAGTTCTTTGTGGTAGTTTCTTACAATCCTTTGTATTTCTGTGGTTTCAGTTGTAATCGCCCTCCTGTCATTTCTGATTGTGTTTATTTGGGTCCCCTCTCTTTTTTCTTGATGAGCCTGGTTAAAGGCATGTCAATTTTGTTTATCTTTTCAAAGAACCAGCTCCTGGATTTATTGATCCTTAGAATTGTGCTTTTAGTCTCCATGTCACTTAATTCTGCTATGATTTTGGTTATTTCCTTCATTGTGCTTGCTCTGGAATATCTTTGTTGTTGTTCCTCCAGTTCTTGCAGGTGTAGGGTTAGGTTGTTTATTTGAATTGTTTCTATTTTTTTAGGTAGTCCTGTATCACTATACACTTTCCTCTCAGGACTGCTTTCACTGTATCCCATAAGTTTTAGAATGCTGTGATTTTATTTTCATTTGTTTCCAGAAACTCTTTGTTTTCTTCCTTGATCTATTCTTGACCCATTCATTGTTTAATAGCACGCTATTCAGTCTCCAGGAGTTTGAGTGTCTAAGTTTTTTACTTGGTTTCTAGTTTCAGTATTTTGTGGTCAGAGAAAACTCTTGATATGATTTCAATTTTCTTGAATTTGTTGAGGCTTGTTTTGTGTCCTATCATGTGGTCTATCTTTGAAAATGTTCCATGTGCATTTGAAAAGAATGTGTATTTTGCTTCTTAAGGATGAAAGGCTCCATATACATCAGTTAAGTCCATTTGGTGTAGGATGTTGTTCAATGCTGCACTATCTTTGTTGATATTTGTTTGGAAGATCTATCCATTTTTGACAGTAGGGTGTTAAAATCCCATATTATAATTGTTTTGCTGTCAATATGTTTCTTGAAGTCCTCCAAGATTTTCTTTATGTATTTGGGTGCTCCTATGTTAGGTGTATACATATTTATAATGTTTATGTGTTCTTGGTGGATTCTTCCCTTGAGTTGTGAAGTGACCCTCTGGGTCTCTTCTGTGGACCTTGTTTTGAAGTGCATTTTTTTCTGATATGAGTATTGCTGCCCTTAATGCTAATGTAGTTCTCACTCAGTTCCTTATAGTTGTCCATGAGTCCCTTGAGCATCTTTATAAACCTTATTTTGAATCCTATATCTGATAGTTTGGTTATGTACATTTTGTGTAGCTCTTTTAGTGGGGAGTCTTCCATTCATTTTTATTGCATGTCTCCCCCATTTAAGTGACTCATTTTGTTTGTTTCCCCATTTAAGTGACTCATTTTGTTTGTTTCTGTGCTTCCCGATATTTCACTTTGCTATCTTTATTTAGGGTGAACTTCTGTGGTAGGAATTTGTGGGGTTCAGTGGTATGGTCTCTTTGATCTTGTCTGGACACTCTAAGTTTGCCCTTTCTCCTGTTTGTGTGGGCTCTCTTGTTGTACTTGGGTTTTTACCTTTTGATGGTTCCTTTTTTAGTGGTTTTTCTCCTCTAGCAGGTATACTGATGTTCCCAGCTCCCACCTATTCTTGTATGTGTTCAGTTGCCGGGGATAGGCAAAATGGATTAAGACAGTGGGATAGTATTTTATGGGACTTAACATACCAGCAAGTGGAGAAGAGATAGGAGGTTTGTTGGATAAGCATAGTGTTAATTGTGATATTTCACCCAACTAGCCACTTTTTATAAAATGTGAAAGAGAGACAAGACTTGTTAGAGGGGATGATGATTGTGAGCTGAATCCAGAAAACAGAGTGCTTGTGTGAGGTTAAATGATGAGATATAGTGAGATTAAATGATAATAAGTAGGTGTAGTGTGAGAGAAAATAAAGTTAACCACAACAATAATAAGGCTGAGGGATAAAGGGAAGTGGGCTAAGATCATGGAGGGTTGCTGTGTAGTATATACAATTATATGGAACAATTATTTGCAATAGTACTGGAACAACAATAATATGACAAGAAATATAGGGTTTGGATAACCAGAATAGAAAGTACATGATCAAGAGTTGTGCGTTATTGGAACATAGGTGAAGTGAAAGAAGGAAAATTAAAATACAATAAAGAGAGAATGAGGAAAACCAGTCAGTCAATGCAATTAAACAGAGAAGTAAAATGAGGAAAACTAAATAGAAGGAAGAGAAATAAAAAAACTAATAAAATAAAAGAGAAAAATAGTAATACACATAAACAATAAAATGTCAGTTGTATGGGATAGCAAAGTTTCATTTGTCTTAGTTTCTCAGTTTTTGGGGTTAGTCTTGTGCTCTCCCTTTCAATGTGTCTATGGACCCTTCATAACTCCACATCTTATTGTCTCACTTGGGGAACAAAAAAAAAAAGGAAAAAAAGAGAAAGAGGAACCAAAAGGAAAAACAGTAGTAATAATAAGCCTCCTGCTGACTGTAAACCTGCTCATTGAGTTCTGCTGGTCTTCCTAGTTGCCATAGGAAGAGGGGGCTGAACTTTGCTTTTCTCCCTTCCTATGGTTTTGAGAGGATGGGAACCAGGTCTGGGTAGAAATATTCAGTTTCCCAGCCTCTGGCCCAGGTCCTCTGTGAGCTGCTAGGCTCAAATCAGCCACTCAGCTGCTCACAGCTTGAATCAATCTCCGGTGTACTGTTTCACTCAATCACTCAGTGTCAGATGCGAGGCTCCAATCAGCCTGTGGGCACACAGAATGAGACAAGAGGGGAGCGCAGTTCCACTCAGCACACAGCTGAGATCATCCTCAGGATGAACTAGCCACTGCTGGACAGTTCCTTACAAAGCAGCTGCCCACCGTTCTTAACAAGCGCATGCTTTTCACACAGCCCAACTTTCCAACCAGTCCAGAAACTATCCAAGTCAGTGTATGACATGGCCCAATTTGTCCCTTCTCCAGGTGTTACCTGGCACCTCAATTTTTCTGGTGATGGTATCCACAGTCCCAGTGGATATGTACTGCCTCTGTGTATCTCCCACTTTGTCTCTATTCCCCTGAGTGAATTCCAGCACCCAGGTTGCCCTCCCTGCTCTAGTAGGGGAGGGAGCTGGTGATCTAACTCTTCTCCTTATATCCTGCAGCAGGCACTGGGCTGGGGGCCACAGCAGCCCTGGTCCCCTGGCAGATCCCAGGGACCTTACTATCCCAGTGCAATCTCCTCACTGTCTTGTTTTTCAACGTCCTCTGCAATTTTTGGCCTCCAAATTTCATATAAGCTGGGATTCTGTAGGCTGTTCACTGTTCCTCAGATGACCAGCTTGGTGTTTCAGCTGGGCACAGGGAGAACTGGGCTCTGCTCCCACCTATCTCACTTCCATCTTCTCAATCTCTGTGCCCAGCATTCTTAACGAGTGGCCATCTTTTCACACAGCTCAACTCTCTGTCCAGTCCAGAGGCTATCCAGTCAAGATCCATCATGGCCCAACTCTTCTCCCTTCTCCAGGTGTCACCCAGCTCCCCAGTTTCTCTGGTAATGTCCTAGCAGGCAACCACAGTCTAGGCAGGGGAACACTGCCTTTGAACTGACCACTGCATCTTTATTTGCCCATCAATTTCAAGCATCCAAGTCTCTCCTAGTGTGGGACTGTCTTCCCTGATCTGGCAGGGGAGTGAACTGTGGAGTTATAGTCACTGATCCTGCTCTCCTCCAAATCTCCAGTGGCTGCCATCGACCCTGATGCCAGGCACCAGGCCAGGGACTGCAGCAGCCTTGCTCTCTGCTCAGGTCCTAGGGACCTTACCATCTCAACACAATCTCCTTACTGACTATTTTTTAATATCCTCTACAGTTTTGGCTTCCAAACTTCATAGAATCTGGGATTCCACTGGCTGTTCACTCTATCCTTCAGAAGATTGGCTAGGTGTCCCAGCTGGGTATACGAGCAAGTGGGTTCAGCTCCCACCTACCTCACCATCATCTTCAGTCCTCTTCATTCTTAATATCACACCCCAATAAATTCAATAAAAGTTTTTTAATTAACACAAAAAAGAAAGATTATAGACATTTAATAAAATTCCCACCATCATTAAAATAAAATGAAGTTTTCAGCCATGAAACAAGGTGAATCAAAAATAAAAATAAAGAATCCAATAGTGTATTAATTTTTCCACTCATTTGTCATATTAAAAATGTAAATATAAATTTAATCTAAATTTACACACTCGCAAGCAACAATGTACAGCTTTTCTTCATTTTCCATGCTGAGAGATATAAATGTTTAGGGTCAAAACAATACCAAATGTACAGGCTTTGAAAACCACCTTATGGCATTCACTAAGTTTTAGCTAAGGTACATCTGGAACACTAAGAAGTTATGTACAATTACATGAGATAAATTTTTGAAAAATAATACTTTAGTGGAACAACCCTGAAAAATATACCAGAGAAACAACAGTTTACCAGCCTAAGGTATGAACCAATTTGTTTTCAGCCAGTTTTAGTTCATGTTCTAAGATCTAAAACTTAGTTATGTTTTTATAAACTGAGAGCTCTCTGTCATGTCCATATTTATGTTATGAAGTAACAGTGACTTAGGTGAAATGTTTTTTTATCACAACTGCTCTATCAGTTGCCTAAGACCTTAACAGTATCATGGAAGTTTGAGAAATGTTTGTGTATAATGTTATTGCCTTCGCTGACTTAAAATTGCCTCATACAATGGTACATGTGAACCCCTTATTTGAAGCCTTTAAGAAAACAAGTTGAAAAATGGATTAAAGGAAGCAAGTGCAGCATCCTACTTTAGAGCTATCAACACAGGAATTCTCTCAATGAAATCTTGCAGAGAAATTGTTTTTTTCTTAAAATATGAGGATGGCAATATTCTTTTAGTACAGCTCTGGAATTTTTTTCATCATCACTATCTTGTGAATCATGATCTCCTCAATCTACCTCTGGTGAATCTACATCCTCATTGCCATCCATCTCAGAGAAATAATAAACATTAGACATATCTTCATCTAAATTATCTTCCTAGTCCTTCCAATTAAAGTCCATACTAAGGCAATTAAGCTTTGCCCTTTCTTTTTATTACCTTGGCCATGACTGGCCAGATTCTCCATTTGTAAACAGCATAAAATTGATCTGTCCTTTTTGTCTTCAAAGATTTTATTTATTTATCTTTAGAGAGGAAGGGAAGGAGAGAGGGGGAGAAATATCAATGTGTGATTGGCTCTCATGCGGCCCCTGCTGGGAACTGGCCTGCAACCCAGGCATGTGCCCTGACTGAGAATCGAACCACAATTCTTTGGTTCACAGGCCCACACTCAATCCACTGAGCTACACCAGCCAGGGCTTGATCTGTCCATTTTTTTAATGCTTGAAGTCATTTGAATAAATTTCAATTAAATATTTAAACTTATCACTTCCTCCAAGACAATTGAATGTAAGTTTGGATTTTTCAAAATTTACATTAACATCTTTACTGTCTGTAACACAAAATTCAATAAAGATATAGTCTTTTTGATTGTACCACTTAGCACAGAGGGCTGTATCTATGAATGCAGCAAGGAGGTGGGTGGTGGGTGAATGGGTGGGCAGTGAATTCTTCCCTAGTGATGACTGACATTTTCTTCTAGTGGGGCCTCTTCTCTCTTCCCTGAGGCAATGGCAGCAGTGGTGGACTGGACCTGGGTCCCCAGAATGCATCTTTCAGAGAGAGGTGCTCCTCTAGTTGAAGAGAAAAGTGTAGGAAAAGGTGATGAGGAAAGAGGGTAAGGACAGAATGAAAGTGCAGGTGTGCAAATGAGGCTGGTGACAGTGTACATGCAGCTTTTTAAAGTGTATTCAATACAGCATGTATGGTAAATACAGTTTTTTCATGGAAAAAATCATTAAATGGGCACAATTAAATTTTATCACTTATATAAAGATATCTTATACATGTCACTTGGTAGTGTATTCCATGCTCCAAAATGTGCTGACCACATTCTCTCAGTGAAGTAACCCTAATATTGTTAATATATACAAATATCATCCCTAGAAACATCTTTTATACATGTACCTTTACAAAATATTTTAAATGTAAATTCAAAATATTTTTAATACAAAATATTTTAAGTGCATATCAATGTGGTGAATACATCTACTCAAATAACATTGCTCTTATTGACATTTACAATTAGCATTATTAGAAACATCTTTTTTGTATATGTTGCTTTGCAGAGTGTGTTAAATGAAGCATATGTGATGAACACATTCTTTCATCAAAATAACACTACCTGGACACAAGGAAATTATATAATTCCTGGAAACATTTATTATAAATGTCACATTGCAGAGTGAAAGCCATCCACCAAATGTGGTGAATGCATTCTTTCAATAAAATAACATGGTGCTTATTCACATATACAATTAGCATTTTGAAGAACATCTTTTTATATACCTATCTTTACAAAGTTCATATGCATATGCTGCTAAAATCATCTTTCACTGAAATAACATTATATTTGTTCATATATAAAATTTGTATCATTAGAAATGTCTTCTATATGTAATCACTTACAAAGTGCATGAAGTGAAGCAGATGCAGTGAACACACTGTTTAACTGAAATAACACCACCTGAATATAACAAGATTCTATCACTCTCAGGAACTTTTAAACACATGGCTCTACATGTGTATTAAGTGCAGGATAGTGTGGTGAACACATTTTTTAATAGACATAATTCTTTATATACACCTATACGACTAGCATCCTAATAATATTTTTCTCATAGTATTCTCATATTTAGTTGTTTGAAAAATTCAACTTTATTTTTCTATTTACAAAAGTATATGCTAATCATACAAATGTAAATAATATAGAATTATACAAAGAAATATACAAAATATACACAAAATATATAATAAAGAAATATACAAAGTGCAAAGCCATAATATTCTGCAATTGAACCCCTAGCAAATAATCACAGGTAACAGATTGTTTTATAACTAACTTACATATTTTTTCCTATATACACATGCATAAACATTTATAAATTTTTAACATAAATGAATCATACAATTAATACTATGCTACAAACATACTCTTTAAAAATATGACATATGTTGCCCCCAAGAATGAATGTACCTGTTGACAAGTACTCCTGGTGGCTACCTGGGCTCAACTTTATAGACAGAGCTTAGCAGCCCTTACTAATAAACAAGGTCTCTTATGTAAACCATGCTCAAGAAGCCTACACTAAGTTGTCTGCTTGCTTTCACTGAATTGCCTGCCTGCATTGTGTTACTGCCATCCCAGCCAGTCCTCATAAAGGAGGTCCTAGAATCTTAGTTCAACCAATAGGACTGAGACTTTTCTTGTCTGATCAGAACTGTGTAACTGTATCCTCATTGGCATCTTCATCCACCAATCAGAGGAGCTCCATTCCAATCAATCAGACAGTGCTTTTTGGACCAATCAAACTGCAGAGTTTTGGAGTCTTCATTTAAGGGAGGACAGACCAAGCAAGGACCAGGGGTGGAGACTTCTGCCAATGTAAGTGACCTCCTCTGTGGCTCCAGGGGTGCACTTTTCCTTTCCATGGGAGACTGATGGCTATGTTTCTGCAATTGGAGCTGGAACACCAAAGACATCCCACTAGACCACAGTGGAGCAGACCAGAGCAGACCTGTGCCAAAAAGGGGTCTCTCTTGAGGGTCACATCACCCAAGCACCACCCACAGCATGCTGTTCCACAGTCATGCTGTTCCACAGTCATGCTGTATAATAATTGAGCTGTAACACTATTGAGCTGTCTCACAAGTGTGCTGTTCTGTAGCAGAGCTACAGCACATTTGCACTAAATAAGGTTTTCCTCTTCAGTACACCCCAAAATTAGGGATTTCTGTTGTCATTGAATTGTTGCCAAAAACCAAATGTTAGCACATTTCATGGTCATCTCTAATGCCCAGCCATGTAAGTCTATTTTTAAGGAATTGCCATAAGAGCATATACAACTAGAAATGTTGTTGAACTGGTTAAGAAAACAAAAAGGGAACATGTGTATCAATATTTCTCTTCTTTATTTTTACCATTTTCTGAGGCATGGATATGTCATATTGGCATGGAAAATTGCTTTCCAATAATTGTGCTCCTTGCAGATGACTTATGGAGCCTGGATTGTGCTGGTGCCTGTGGAAAAGGCTACTCCTCTCAGTGCAGGCTTAGGAAGTGATCCTACATGTTGAATTAGGAGAGAATTATAGACAAGCTGAAAACTGTCTTTGCACAACAGATTAGCAACACTAGTTTTTATTTAGTGGTAAGCACAAACCATATTCTATAGTTTCCAAACTCATAATTATGGCAATATCTAATAACTTTTTATAGTATGGCTTTTGAGATACTTTATTAAATGTGGTACATTTGGTGAACACATTCTTTTATTGAAATAGCAATACCTGGATCCAGTGGAATTTTATCATTCATGGAAATATTTTTACACATGTGACATTACATAGTTTATTACATGCTGAATACACTCTTTCAATGAAATAATATTGCTTATTTACAGATAAAACTAGCATTTTGAGAAAACTATTTTACGTGTGTACTTAGAGAGTGTACTAAATCAAGGCATATAAAATCACATTGTTCACTGAAATCTCAACTAAAAACCAATTAACATCTATTATTTTTAGAACAGCATACAAGATGTGGTGGGCAGAGTGACCTTCAGTCAATCAGCTGGAGGGAAGGACCCACCAAAGAAAGATCCAACAACAATCAAAACCCAAATACATCCAGACAGCCAACATAAATGGCATACCAAGAGCAGCAAGTTCAGGAGATCAAGGAGACAGCACCACTGAATGTCACAAGTCTCTTACCACAGAAGTTCACATTACAAAGACAAGGAGTCAAAACAAGGTGACTATAAGAAGCAGAAGCAAAAAAGAAGAGTCTCACAAACAATGAGAAGACAAAGAAACAAACCCCAAATGGAAGCAAAGGAGGAAGTCTCAGAAAGAACACTAAATGAAATAGAGGCAAGTCAACTATGAAATAATGAGTTCAAAACAATGGTTATAAGGAAGTTCAATGAGCTCACTAAGAATTATCAAAAACTACAGGGAAACTATGATGAACTTACTGAAAATTATGTCAGCATGGAAAAAGAAATAGAAACTACCAACAACAGACAAGAGGAAATGAAGAATATAATTTCTGAATTGAAGAATACAGTAGAAGAAATTAAAATCAGGTTAGATGAAGCAGAGGATCAAATCAATGAACTGGAAGACAAGGTAGGAAAGATCTCCCAGAAAGAGCAGGGAAAAAAAAAAAAAAGGCTCAGAAAGAAAAAAGAGGGGTTAAGGGAACTGCAGGACAACAAGAAACATAATATTATCCATAAATAGGGATATCAGAAAGAGAAGAAGAAGGTCAAGAGATAGAAAACTTGTTTAAAAAAGTAATGATGGAAAAACTCCCTAATTTGATGAGAGAAAAAGTCACACAAATCCAGGAAAAACGGAGTCCCAATCAAGAGGAAACCAAAGAGGTGGACTCTAAGACACATCATAATTAAAATGGCAAAATTCCAAGACAAAGAGAGACTCTTAAGGGCAGCAAGGGAGAAGCAAGAAGCAATGTATAAGGGAGCCCAATAAGAGTAGGAGCTGACTTCTCAATGGAAATAAAAACCAGAAGGGAACAGCAAGAAATACTCCAAGTAATGAAAAACAATGGCCAGCAGCCAAGTCTACTCTATCCAGCAAAGCTTTCCATTGAAACAGAAGGTGAAGTAAGGAGTTTTCCAGACAAAAGAAGGCTCATAGAATACACCCCAACCAAAACAGCATTGCAAGATATGCTAAAGGGACTGCTTTAAGAAAAAGAACAAAAAGAGTGAGAGACAGAGGAATACGGGTACAAACGAAGAAAAATGGCAATGCATAAGTACCTAACAATATAACCTTAAATTTAAATACATTAAATGTTCCAATCAAAAGACATAGAATACCTGAATGTATAAGAAATCATGACCCACACATATGCTACCTGCAAGAGACCCATCCCAGGACAAAAGACCTTCACAGACTGAAAGTGAAGGGTTGGAAAGAAAATATTCCAAGCAAATGGACAGGAAAAAAACCCAGGATAGCAATACTCATATAAAATGAAATACACTTCAAAACAAAGGCCATAAAAAGAGACCCAGAGGTTACTTCATAACTCAAGGGAAGAATCCATCAAGAACATGTAAACATTATAAATATATATGCAACGAACATAGGAGCACCCAAATACATAAAGAAAACCTTGGATAACTTCAAGAAATGTATTGACAGAAAAACGATAATAGGATGGTGACTTTAAGACCCTACGGTCAAAAATGGATAGATCTTCAAACAAAATATCAACAAAGATAGTGCAGCATTGAACAGTGTCTTAGATCAAATAGACTATATATATATATATATATATATATATATAGTGTGTGTGTGTATATATATATATATATAAGGTTATATATATATATATAATCTTTCATCCCAAAGAAGCAAAATACACATTATTTTCAAATGCACATAGAACATTTTGAAAGATAGACCACATGATAGGACACAATTCAAGCCCCAACAAATACAAGAATATTGAAATTATATCAAGAATTTTTCTCTGACCATAAGGGCTTGAAACTAGAAACCAACCTCAAGGAAAAACAAATAAAAAATATTCAAACTCCTGGAGACTGAATAGCATGCCATTAAACAATGAATGGGTCAAGAGTGAGATCAAGAAAGAAATCAAAAAGTTTCTGGAAACAAATGAAAATGAACTCACAGCAGTATAAAATTATCGGACACAGCAAAGGCAGTCCTGAGAGGGAAGGTTATAGAGATACATGCCCATCTAAAAAAGATAGAAACATTTCAAATAAACAACCTAACTCTATATCTACAAGAACTGGAGGAACAATGATAAAGACAGCCCAGAAGAAGTAGAAGGAAAGAAATAACCAAAATCAGAGCAGAATTAAATGACATAGAGACTAAAAGCACAGTTATAAGAATCAATAAATCCAGGTGCTGATTCTTTGAAATGATAAACAAAATCAACAAACCTTTAAACAGATTCATTAAGATAAAAAAGAGAGAGGACCCAAATAGACACAATCAGAAATGAAAGAGGAGAAATTACAACTGATACCACAGAAATACAAAGAATTGTAAGAAATTACTATAAAGAACTATATGGTGAGCAATTTCAAAACCTAGGTGAAATGGACAAACTTCTAGAAAAATGTAATTTTCCAACGCTCAATGAAGAAGAAGTAGAAAGCTTGACAGAACAGCTGCCGAAATCGAAGCAGTAATCAAAAAACTCCCAACACACAAAAGCCCTGGACTGGATGGTTTCACAGGAGAATTCTACAAAGCTTTTAAGGAAGGGCTAACACCTATCCTTCACAGACTATTCCAAAAAATCCAAGAAGAGGGAAGACTCCCAAACACGTTTTATGAAGCCAGCATCATCCTAATCCAAAACCCAGATAAAGACACAACAAAGGAAGAAAACTTCAGGCCAATATTGCTGATGAACATAGACACTAAAATCCTCTACAAAATATTGGAAAACTAGATCCAGCAATACATTAAAACAATCATACACCATGACCAAGTGGGATTCAAGGATGGTACAATATTCACAAATCAATAAATGTATTACATCACACAAACAAAAGCAAAGGAAAAATCACATGGTCACATCAATAGATGTGGAAAAAGCATCTGATAAGGTACAGCACTGATTTATGATGAAAACACTCAGCAAAATGGGAATAGAGGGAGCATTCCTCAACATAATAAAGGCCAGATATGAGAGACCTACAGCCAACATCATACTCAATGGGCAAAAACTAAAAACTTTCTCACTAGGATCAGAAACAAGAGAAGGTTGTCCACTTTCACCACTTCTATTCAACATAGTATTGGAAGTCCTAGCCACAAGAATCAGACAAGAAAAGGAAATAAAATGCATCCAAATTGGAAAAGGGGAAATAAAACTGTCATTGTTTGCAGATGACATGATAGTATACATAGAAAATCCTCTGGACTCCACCAAAAAACTGCTCAACCTAATAAATGACTTTTGCAAAACAGCATGATACAAATTCAATATTCAGAAATCCAAGCCATTTTTGTACACCAACAATGTAATATCAGAAACAAATCAGGAAAAAATTTCATTTGATATAGCAACAAGAAAAATAAACTACCTAGGAATAAACCTAACAAAGGTGGTAAAAGATCTGTACTCAGAAAACTACACAACACTGAAGAAAATAATTAAGGAAGACACAAACACATGAAAGCATTTACCATGTTCATGGATTGGAAGAATTAACATTATTAAAATGGCCATACTATCCAAAGCAATGTATAGATTCAACACAATCCCTACTAAAGTACCAATGACATATTTCACAGATATTGAATAAACACCTCAAAAATTTACATAGAACCATAAATGACCCTTAAATAGCTGCAGCAATTTTGAGAAAAAAGAGCATAGTAGGAGGGATCACAATACCTGATATGAAACTGTATTACAAGGCCACTGTAATCAGAACAGCCTGTTCCTGGCATAAGAACAAACACATGGACCAATGGAATAGAATAGAGAGCCCAGAAATAAACCCAAGAGTCTATGGTCAATTTATATTAGACAAAGGGGGCAGAAGCCTAAAATGGAGGAAAAATGGTGTTTTCAACAAATGGTGTTTGGTGATCTGGATAGCTACATGCAAAAAAAATGAAACTCAATCATCAATTTACACCATACACAAGAATAAATTCAAGGTGGATAAAAGATTTAAATATAAGTTGTGACACAGTAAAAGTCCTAGAGGAAAACATGAGAAGGAGAATCTCAGATATCCTTCACAGCAATATTTTCACTGATATGTCCCCTAGAGGAAGGGACATAAAGGAAAGAATAAACAAATGGGATCTCACCAATTTAGAAAGGCTCTGTGCAGCTAAAGAAAACAGCATTAAAATGAAAAGAGAACCAACTGTATGGGAAAACATATTTGCTACTGATAATTGGACAAGGGTTTGATCTCCAAAAAATATAAAGAACCCATACAACTCCACTCCAGGAAGACAAACAATCCAATAAAAAATGGGTGAAAGATTTGAACAGGCACTTCTCCAAAGAGGACATTTAGAGGGCCCAGAGACATATGAAAAGATGCTCAGCTTCACTTGCTATCAGAGAGATGCAAATTGAAAACACTATGAGATACCAGTTCACAGCGATCAGAATGACCATCATAAAGAAATCAACAAACAACAAATGGAGATAATGTGGGGAAAGGAAACCCTAGTGCATTGTTGGTAAATGAATGGATCAAAACACTATGGTACATTTACACAATAGAATTCTACACAGCAGGGAGAAATAAGGAGTTCCTACCTTTTGTGACAGAATTGTTGGAACCAGATAGCATTATGCTAAGTGAAATAAGCCAGGAGGTGAATGACAAATACCATATGATCTCATCTTTGACTGGAACCTAATCAACAAAATGAACAAGCAAGCAAAATATAACCAAAGACATGGAAATTGAGAACAGGCTGAAAGTGACCAGTGGGGAGAGGAGAGGGGATAATGGGGGAAAAGGGTGAATGGTTTATAGGAATAATTATAAAGGACACATGGACAATAACAAGGGTGGGTGGAAATGGGAAGGAGCTTGGGAGGGCTAGGATGTTTGGAAGGGGTGGGGGGGAAGGCATAAAACTGTACTTGAACAACAATAAAAAATGTTTTAAAAAAAGAGTGGTGGGTGCAAGCAAGAGGAATTTACTCAAAAAAGGCTCTCAGCTGCTTTTTAAGGAACTCTTGCACAGCAGCTGGGCCAGTGAAGAGGAAGGAGGAGCAGTGCAATTTTCTTCACATCAGGGTACCACATGATCTGACCAAAGTGGAGCACTAGGGCCTCAGAGGGGTGGCAGTCCCCAGAGAGTCTTAATTTAATAGGAGAAGTAAACTGCCTGGAAGGGACTTTGAGAGTGTGCAGCACTGAGGACCGCAAAGGAGGAGGTGGGGTCTGAGTTTTTCCTAATCAGTGCACATCACAGGTGGCAAAATGTGATGTGTTAAAGGCACTGGCCCAGTGCAGATGGAGAGTGGGGGCCTGGCAGGGCTCAAAAGGCCTAAGCTGGAAGCTGGGAGCCTGTGAATATTGCAGCCCAGACCTAGCACCCATCCTCTCAAAAACACAGGAAAGGAAAAAAGTGAAGCCCAGCCCTCCTCTGCCTGCAGCATCCAGAAAGACCAGCAAAACTTGCTTAGCAGTTTAAAGTCAGCAGGAGGCTTTTTTCATTTTATTTATTTATTTATTTATTTATTTATTTATTTATCCCAAGTGTGAGGCAATAACACCTGGAGCTGTGAAAGGACCAAAGACAGAAGCAGAGAGGGATCACAAGGCTAATGCCAAAAACCTGAGGAACTGAGACAAATTTTACTTTGCTATCCTATAGAATTTGCATTTTATTATTTATTTTTATTATTTTTTGTTATTTTTATTTCTTTTATTTTTTTCATTTCTCTTCTTTCTATTTAGTTTTCTTCATTTTTGTTTGTTCAATTGCATTGTTTAACTGGTTTTCCTTGTTCTCTCTTTCATATTGCATTTTATTTTTCTTCTTTCATGCCACTCATATTCCAATAACACACTTCTCTTGGTCTTTTACTTTCTATTCTTTTTATTCAGATCATATATTTCTTGTCATACTATTGTTCCAGTATTATTGTAAATAATTGTTGTTCCATATTATTGTAGATACTACACAGCACCCCTCCTTGGTCTTGGCCCATTTCTCCATATTCCTGAGCTTTATTACTGTTATGGTTAAGTCTATTCTCTCACACACTATGCCTAGTTCCTATCCTTTCCTCTTACTATGTGTCATCATCTAACCTTGCACAAGCACTCTGTTTTCTGGATTCAGCTCACATTCCATCTCCCTTCTAATAAGAGTCTTATCTCTTTTTCACCTTTTATAAAAAGTGGCTAGTTTGGTGAAATATAATTCTTATTGCTGTACTTCTCTAAAGGATCTCCTATCTCTTCTCTACTTGTTGGTACTTTAAATCCCATATTCTCCCACTGTTTTAATCCATTTCACCTTCCCCCTGCCACTGATCACACAGAAGATAAGGTGTTGTGAACACCAGTAAACAACCTTGTGGAGAGAACCCACCAACAAAGGAGCCACCAACAGATAAAACCCAAGTACAACAAGAGAACTCACATGAACAGAAGAAACCTTAGAACATCCAGATAAGGATATCAAAGAGACCACACCACTGAACCTCATAGAACTCCTACCATAGAATTTCAACCACAAAGACATTTACAGGGCAGAGCATCAGGAAGCTCAGAAACAAACAAAAAGTCACCTAAAATGGTGAGAAAAAGAAAGAACCCATAATCAAAAGTAATGGAAGACTCCCCACTAAAAGAGCTAAATGAAATGGAGGTAAGCAAAGTACCAGATGTAGAATTCAAACAAATGGTTATAAGGATGCTAAGAAACACAAAGACAGCTACAAGTAACTGAGCGAGAACTACAACAGTATGAAAAAGGAAAGAGAAACTATAAATGAAAACCAGGAAGAAATGAAGAATATAATTTCTGAAATAAAAAAAAAAGTATACTAGAGGGAATTACAAACAGGTTGGATGAAGCAGAGGACCAAATTAGTGAGCCAGAAGACAATGTAGAAAGAAATTACCAAGTAAAGTAGCTGCATGAAAAAAGACTTAAAAAATATGAAAAAAGCATAAGGGAAATGCAAGACAACATGAAACACAGTAACATTCAAATCATAGGAATACCAAAAAAAGAAA
Organism: Anoura caudifer; assembly: GCA_004027475.1. Taxonomy (NCBI): domain Eukaryota; kingdom Metazoa; phylum Chordata; class Mammalia; order Chiroptera; family Phyllostomidae; genus Anoura; species Anoura caudifer. Next base: position 98,041 of record PVKU01006415.1, read on the forward strand.
AGTACAAGGAATAGAAATCATGTTTTCAAAAATAATGACAGGAAACTTTCAAACCCAAAGAGAGGAAAACCACACAAGTTCAGGAAGCACAGAGGGTTTCCATTAAGATGAACCTAAACAGGCCTACTCTAAGATATATCATCATTGAAATTCCAAGTTTAAAAGACAAAGAGAGAATCTTAAAAGCAGCAAGGGAGAAACCAGAAGTAGCATACAAGGGAGCTGCAATAAGGTTAGCAGCTAACTTCTTAACAGACAAACTACATGTCAGGAGAGAGTGGCATAAAATATTACAAGTAATGAAACACAAAGGCCTGCAGCCAAGACTATTCTACCTAGAGAGGCTCTCAATTAAAATGGAAAGTGAAATAAGGAGTTTCCCAGATGAAAGAATACACCTCTACCAAAGCAGTTCTGCAAGATATGCTAAAGGGACTTCTATAGGAAGAGGAAAGAAAAGAGTGAGAGAGAATGGAGCACACATAAAAAGGAGGGGAGTGATAAATAAACACTTATCAATAATAACATTAAAGGTTAAGTGATTAAAGGCTCCAAACAAAGGATATAAGGTAGCTGAATTGATAAGAAAACATGACCCACACATACGCTGCCTACAAGAGATCCACCTCAGAACAAAAGACCTATGCAGACTGGAAGTGAAGGGTTGGAAAGGAAATATTCCAAGCAAATGCACAGGACAAAAAAAGCCAAGGTAGCATTACTCATATCTGACAAAATACACTTCAAAACAAGGTCCACAAAAGAGACCCAGAAGGGTCTCTTCATAACTCAAGGGTAAAATTTGTCAAGAACACATAAACATTATAAATATATATGCACCCAACATAGGAGCACCCAAATACATAAAGAAAATCTTGGAGGACTTCAAGAAACATATTGACAGCAAAACAATTATAGTATGGAATTTTAACACCCTACTGTCAAAAATGGATAGATCTTCCAAACAAAATATCAATAAGATAGTGTGGAATTGAACAATGTCCTAGATCAAATGGACTTAACTGATATATATAGAACTTTCCAAGAAGCAAAATACACATTCTTTTCAAATGCACATGGAACATTTTCAAAGATAGACCACATGATAGGACACAAAACAAGCCTCAACAAATTCAAGAAAATTGAAATCATATCAAGAATTTTCTCTGAACACAAGGGACTGAAACTAGAAACCAATGTCAAGGAAAAACTCAAAGACACTCAAACTCCTGGAGACTGAATAGCGTGCTATTAAACGATGAATGGGTCAATAATGAAATCAAGGAGGAAATCAAAAAGTTTCTGGAAACAAATGAAAATGAACTCACAGCAGTCTAAAACTTATGGTACACAGCAAAGGCCATCCTGAGAGGGAAATTCATAGTGATACAGGACTACCTAAAAAAATAGAAACAATTCAAATAAACAACCTAAACCTACAACTACATGAACTGGAGGAACAACAACAAAGACATCCCAGAGCAAGTAGAAGGAAATAACCAAGGTTAGAGCAGAATCAAACAACATAGAGACTAAAAGCACAATTCTAAGGATCAATAAATCCAGGAGCTGTTCTTGGAAAAGATAAACAAAATTGGCAGGCCTTTAAGCTGACTCATCAAGAAAAAAGGGAGGGGGCCCAAATAAACAAAATCAGAAATGAAAGAAGAGAAATTAAAACTGATACCACAGAAATACAAAGGATTGTAAAAAACTACTACAAAGAACTATATAAAAAAAAATTTGAAGCCTGGATTAAATTGACAAATTTCTACAAAAATATAATCTTCCAAAACTGAGTGAAGAAGGATAAGAAAGCCTGAACAGATCAATAATAGCTGGCAAAATCAAAGGACTAATGAAAAAAATCCCAGCACACAAAAGCAGTGGACCAGTTTGTTTCACAGGAGAAATTTACAAAACTTTAAAGGAAGAATTAACCCCTATCTTTCTCAGACTGTTCCAAAAAAATCCGAGAAGAGGGAAGTCTCCCAAACTCTTTATATGAAGCCAGAATTATAGTAATTCCAAAAGAAGATAAAGACACAACAAAGAAAGAAAATTACAGGGCAATATCACTGATTAACATAGACTCAAAAATCCTCAAAAAGAAATTGGCAAACCGCATCCAGCAGTACATTAAAAAGATGATACACCATGATAAAGTGGGATGAATCCCCATGGTGCAAGGATGGTACATCATTAGGAAACCAATAAACATAATACAACACACAAAAAGAAAAAGAGAGATTTCCAGCTAAGAAGGACACTTGGTTGCCTCCATGCATAACCAAAACACAGACAACAAATTTAAAAACAAAAAACAACCAGAACTTCCAGAAAATGGAACTGTATGGGAGTCCAACAAGCAAGGGGTTAAAGAAACATTCATCCAGATTGGTAGGAGGGGCTGAGATGGTCAGCTTGGGCAGAGAAAATGTGCAGCAAGGCAGAGTCTGGAGGACATAGGCTGGTGAGGTGGTGGCTGGCAGACTGGATGGCCTACCGTGTGTGCAGATAAACTGGAAGGAGAAACTGAGAAGGGAGACAGACCAGTCAACCCAGGGTTATGTCACAGGGAAATGAAGACTCAAAACCTCTGATTGAAAAAACCTGTGGGGGTTCTGGCAGCAGGAGAAACTCCCAGCCTCACAAGAGAGTTCATTGAAAAGACTCACAAGGTCCAAAAACATACACAAACCCACCCACCCAGGAATCAGCACCAGGAGAGTCAATTTGCTTGTGAGTAGCAGGGGGAGTTACTGAAAGCCAAGAGAGGGCTGGCTTGTTCCCTCTCTGACCTCTCCCTGACATACAGTGCCACAAAACAGCAACTTGGTTTGCCCCAGCCTGGCGAATACATAAGGCTTTGCCCCTTACTATGTAACAGGTATGCCAAGACAAAAAATAAACAAACAAACAAACAAGCAAGCAAAAAAACAGTATGGCCCAACTGAAAGAACAGATCAAAGCTCAGAAAAAAATACAACTAAGCAATGAAGAGAGAGCCAACCTGTCAGATGCATAGTTCAAAATGCTGGTAATCAGGATGATCACAGAATTGGTTGAGTATGGTTGCAAAATACAAGAAAAAGTGAAGGCTATGAAAAGTGAAATAAATGAAAATGTACAGGGATCCAACAGTGATGGGAAGGAAACCAGGACTCCAATCAATGGTTTGGACCAGAAGGAAGAAATAAACTTTTGACCAGAGCAAAATGAAAAACAAGAATTCAAAAAAACGAGAAGAGGCTTAGGAACCTCTGGCACAACTTTAAATGTTCCAACATCTGAATCATAGGGGTGCCACAAGGAGAAAAAGAAAAGCAAGAAATTAAAAACTTAATTGAAAAAACAATGAAGGAGAATTTCCCCATTCTGGAAAATGAATAGACTTCCAGGAAGTCCAGGAAGCTCAGGGAGTCCCAAAAAAGTTGGACCCAAGGAAGTATACACCAAGGCACCTCATAATTACATTACCCAAAATTAAAAGATAGGGAGAGAATCTTAAAAGCAGCAAGAGAAAAGAAGACAGTTACCTACAAAGGATTTCCATAAGACTATCAGCTGATTTCTCAAAATAAACCTTCTCAAAAGAAAGGCAAGAAGTGGCTGGAAAGAAGTACTCAAAGTCATAAAAGGCAAGGACCTACATCCAAGATTACTCTATCCAGCAAAGCTATTATTTAGAATGGAATGGCAGATAAAGTGCTTCCCGGATAAGGTCAAGTTAAAGGAGTTCATCATTACTAAGCCCTTATTATATTCAATGTTAAAGGGACTTATTTTTTTAAAAAAAAGAAGGTCAAAACTATGAACAATAAAATGCCAAAAATACATATCTATCAACAATTAAATATAAAAAACAAACTTAATCAAATAATAAGAACAGAGACAGAATCATGGATATGGATAGTTTTGATGGTTGCCAAGTGGGAGGGTGGGGATGGGGGGATGGGTGTAGAGGTGAGGTATTAAGAAGAGCAAATAGGTGGTTACAGAATAGCCATGGGAATGTAAAGTACAGTATAGGAAATGGAGTAGCCAAAGAACTTATACACATGACCCATGGACATGAACAATGGTGTGAGGATTGCCTATGGGAATGAGGGAGGCTGGATGGAGGGGAAAAGGAGGAAAGATCAGGATAACTGTAATATGATAATCAATAAAGTATAATTTTTAAAGGAGTAAATTATATGAAATGTATTTGGTGAGCACAGTCTTTCACTGAAATATCACTACCCACACACACTGAGATTATTTTACTGTCAGAAGCATCTTTCATTTATGTGCATTTATATATAATGTGTTCCACACAGCTTACTTTGGATATTACTTTCTTTTAATAAAATGGCACAGTGTCCTTTAAAACATCTTAATACTTGTCCATTTTTAGAGTTTATTAAATGCAGCACCTTGTGGTAAACACATAGTCTCACAAGAATGCAACCAAACTATTACTCATAGAAAATTTATTTTGAATGCCTTTAAGGAGGGTTTTAATACACTTTAACAAGAGATATAAATATACTTTATGAATTTGAAAATAAAGAATAAGAGCAAGAAATAAACATGCTAAATAAGAAATAAAAGCTTCAATTATTACAGAAAGAAGCACAAAACTAAAAGGAAGGATATTAGAAATATCTATGTCATCTATCTGAGATTTGCTAAATAAACTAAGTGCCTTGGATATTCTTTTTTGGAACCAGAGACAACCTATTTTTTTAATCCTCACCCCAGCATATATCCATTGGTGAGAGGGAGAGAGAGAGATAAATATTGATGAGTTGCATACCACAGTGGTCCCCAACCTTTTTGGCACCAAGGACCAATTTTGTGGAAGACAATTTTTCCACAGACTGTGGTGAGGGGATGGTTTTGGGACCATTCAAATGCATTACATTCAATCTCACTTCCTGCTCTGCTGCCTGGTTCCTACCAGGACTGGACCAGTACTGGTCTGCAGCCTGCAGGTTGGGGACTACTGACATATTGGATGCACCCTGACTGGGGACTGAACTCACAACCTAGGAATGTATCCTGACCTGGAACCAAACCTATGACCTTTCATTGTACAGGATGTTACTATAACCAACTAAGCTACACCAGCCAGGGCTTATTTTGCCTTATTTTGAAAGATATTTTTGCTTAGTATAGAATTATAGGTTGATAGTTTTCTTCCTTCAGTACTTTGAAGTCTCTCTATTGTCTTCTTCTGGCTTACAGAATTACTAATGAGAAATATATATATATATATATATATATATATATCCATTTGTACATATGTCTTTTATTCTCTGATTACTTAAAAGATTTCCTCTTTATTACCATAGCAATTTGATTATAATATACTTTGATATGGTTTTCTTCTTCTTCTTTTTTTTTTAGCCTGCTTGGGGTTTTAACTGAGATCCTTGGATCTGTGTTTATAGTTTTTTTAATGAAACTTTGAATTTTTTCAGTAACTATTTCTTCAGACATTTTTCTGTCCTTCAGATCCTTCTTCTCCTTTAGAAATTCCAATGACATGTATGTTAGATGTTTCCTATTACCTCTCTGTTTATTTTTTCTCTTATTTTTCTCAACATGTCATTGTCTTAAAGATTTTATGCATTTATATTTTAGAGAGGAGAAAGGAGGGAGAAAGAGAGGAAGAGAAACATCAACAAGTGGTTGCCCCTTGCACACCCCCTACTGGGGATCTGGCCAGCAACCCAGACACATGTCCTAGACTGGAAATAGAACCAGTGACCCTTTGGTTCGCAGGCTGGCACTCAACCACTGAGCCACACGAGCTAGGGCTCTGCATGTCATTTTGGACAATATTTTTTGCTCTCTTAAAACAACTCATTGATTTTTTTAAAAAATTTCAGCAGTATCTAATTTTCTGTTCATTGCATTCGGTGTGTTTTTAAGTTTTTTTTTTTTAATTTTATTGTTGTTTAAGTACAGTTTTCTGCATTTCCCCCCAAGTCCCAGCCATCCTCACCTCCATCCCCTGATTCCACCCCCCACTTGGTTTTGTCCATGTGTCCTTTATACTAGTTCCTGACAACCCTTCCCCCTATTATCCCCTCACCCTCCCTGGTTATTGTTAGATTGTTCTTAATTTCAATGTCTCTGGTTATATTTTGTTTGCTTTTTTCTTTTGTTGATTATGTTCCAGTTAAAGGTGAGATCATATGGTATTTGTCCCTCACTGCCTGGCTTATTTCACTTAGCATAATGCTCTCCAGTTCTATCCATGTTGTC
>PVKU01006416.1:0-104299 GCA_004027475.1 Anoura caudifer
TTGACCTTATCTGAGAAGCACTTTATCTTCCCTTCCATTCTAAATGACAGCTTTGCTGGATAGAGCAATCTTGGATGTAGGCCTTTGATTTTCATGACTTGGAATACCTCTTTCCAGCCTCTTCTTGCCTGTAAGGTCTCTTTTGAGAAATCCACTGACAGTCTGATGGGAACTCCTTTGTAGGTGACTGTCCCCTTGTGCCTTGCTGCTTCTAGAATTCTCTCCTTTGTTTTAATATTGGCTAATGTAATTATGATGTGCCTTGGTGTGTTCCTCCTCGGGTCCAACTTCTTTGGTACTCTCTGAGCTTCCTGGACTTCCTGGAAGACTATTTCCTTTGCCAGATTGGGGAAGTTCTCCTTTTTATTTGTTCAAATAAGTTTTCCACTGGTTGCTCTTCTTCTCCCCTTTCTGGTGCCCCTATAATTTGGATGTTGGGATGTTTAAAGATGTCCTGGAGGTTCCTAAGCCTCTCCTCATTTTTTTGAATTCTTGTTTCTTCCTCGTTTTTTGTTTGGTTGTTTCTTTCTTCCTTCTGGTCCACTCCTTTGATTTGAGTTCCAGTTTTCCTCCCATCTCTGTTGGTTCCCCATGCATCTTTCTTCATTTCACTTATTGTAGCCTTCATTTTTTCATCTAATTTGTGAGCAAAATCAACCAATTCTGTAAGCATCCTGATCACCAGGGTTTTGAATTGTGCATCTGATAGGTTAGCAATCTCTTCATCGCTTAGATAAATTGGCTCTGGGGCTTTGATTTGTTCTCCGGTTTGAGCCATTTTCATTTCTGGAGTTTTTTGTTTGTTTGTTTGTTTGTTTTGTCTAGTCGCAGCTGTTAGGTAGTGAGGGGTGGAGCCTCAGGTGTTCCCCAGGGCGGGACAGCCCAGTCGCTGGGTAGTGACACTGTATGTGGGGGCGGGGTCTGAGAGGAGATAATGGCGGTTGCTTTACTCAGTCTCAGATTCCCGTTCCTTTCACCGCTTCCCCTTTGTCTGGATTATCTGCGCGTGAATATGGGACCACCGGGTCAGCCAGCTGCCTTTTGCGGCCTCACTGGTTCTGCACAGTTGCCGCCCGGTGCCCGGGGTCTGCTAGTCGCCGCCTGTGCACCTGGGGGCTGCCAGCCACTGCTGCCTGTGTGCCTGTCCACCTCCTTTCCCTTCTTATAGTTGTCCCTTTAATAAATCTTTAGGGCTGGTTTGGTGGAGTTGTATTGTTTCAGCCTTCCTTTGTGTGGGGAAATCCTTATTTTGCCTTCCATTTTAATTGAGAGCTTTGCTAGGTGAGTAGTCTTGGTTGCAGGCCTTTGTTTTTCATTACTTGTTGTATCTGTTGCCATTCTCTTCTGGATTGGAGGGCTTCTGTTGAGAAATTACCTGCTAGCCTTATCTGAGCCCCTTTGTATGTTACTTCTTGTTTCTCTCTTGCTGATTTTAAGATTCTCTCTGTGTCTTTAATACTTGACATTTTAATTATGATATGTCTTGGAGTTAGCCTCTTTGGGTTCATCTTGATTCGGACTCTCTGTGCTTCCTGAACTTGCATGGGTTTTTCCTCTCCAGGCTTGGAAAGTTTTGTGTCATTATTTTTCAAACAGGGTTTCAATCCCTTGTTTCTTTTCTTCTCCTTCTGGTAGTCCTATGACTCAAATGTTGTTATGCTTTTTGTTATGTTGGAGTTCCCTTAAGCTATCTTCATATTTTTTTAGTCTTTTTATGGGTAGCTGCTCTCCCTGGGTGTTTCGTTCCACCCGGTCTTCCAGCTCACTAATTCAGTCCTCTGCTTCGTCCAGCCTGCTTGTAAATCCTTCTAGTGTGTTTTTTATTTCTGCGGTTTTATTGTTTATTTCTCCCTGATTTTTGTTATAGTTTCTATTGCCTTTTTCATACTGTCTTATTTCTCACTTAGTTTCTTGTAGTTGTCTGTGAGTTCCTGGAGCATTTTTAAAAATGTATATTTTATTCATTATGCTATTACAGTTATTCTATTTTCCCCCTTCACTCCCATCCACAGTACACAACCTCTCCCACCCACATTTCCCCCCTTTAGTTCATGTCCATGTGTCATACTTAAAAGTTCTCTAGCTTTTACATTTCCCATACTATTCTTACCCTCACCCTGTCTGTTTTCTACCTACCATCTATGCTACTTATTCTCTGTACCTTTCCCCCTCTCTCCTCCTCCCACTCCCCTGTTGCTAACCCTCCATGTGATCTCCATTTCTGTGGTTCTGTTCCTGTTCTATTGTTTGCTTAGTTTGCTTTTGTTTTTGTTTTAGGTGTGGTTGTTAATAATTGTGAGTTTGCTGTCATTTTACTATACATCTTTTTTATCTTTTTTTTCTGAGATAAGTCCCTTTAACATTTTCCATAATAAGGGATTGGTGATGATGAACTCCTTTAACTTGACTTTATCTGAGAAGCACTTTGCCCTGCCATTCTAAATGAAGCTTTGCTGGATAGAGCAATCTTGGATGTAGGTCCTTGACTTTCATGACTTGAAATACTTCTTTGCAGCCCCTTCTTGCCTGTAAGTTCTCTTTTGAGAAATCAGCTGACAGTCTGATGGGAACTCCTTTGTAGGTGACTGTCCCCTTATCCCTTGCTGCTTCTAGAATTCTCTGCTTCATTTTAATCTTGGCTAATGTAATTATGATGTGTCTTGGTGTGTTCCTCCTTGGGTCCAACCTCTTTGGGACTCTCTGAGCTTCCTGGACTTCCTGGAAGTCTATTTCCTTTGCCAGATTGGGGACGTTCTCCTTTATTATTTGTTCAAATATCTTTTCCACTTGTTGCTCTTCCTTTTCTCCTTCCAGTGCCCCTCTAATTTGGATTTTCAAAAGTTTAGAGCTGTTGTCGAGCTTCCTAAGCCTCTCCTCATTTTTTTTTTGAATTTCTGTTTCTTCCTTCTTTTCTTTTTGGTTGTTTCTTTCTTCCTTCTGGTCCACTCCATTGATTTGAGCCCCAGTTTTCTTCCCATCACTATTGGTTCCCTGTACATTTTCCTTTATTTCACTTATTGTAGCCTTCATTTTTTCATCTAATTTGCAACCAAATTCAACCAATTCTGTGAGCATCTTGATCACCCGTGCTTTGAACTGTGCATCTGATAGATTGGCTATCTCTTTGTTGCTTAGTTTTTTGTTTGTTTTTTGGAGCTTTGATCTGTTCTTCCATCTGGGCAATTTTTTTTGTCTTGATTTGCCTGTTATTTTTCAAGGGGAGGAGCCTTAGATATTTTCCCAGGCGGGCGATCCATGTTGCTGGGTTGTGACGCTGTATGTGGAGATGGGGTCTGAGAGGGAACAATGGCACTTGCTCTGCTCTCTGCTGGATTTCAGTCACTTCTGCCACTGCTCCCAAGGAAATTGGGCCCTTCTGGTTTTGATCCTGTGTTGGTTGGTGGGTTTGTGTACGTTCTAGGACCCTGTCAGTCTCTCCAACGAACTCTCCTGTGAAGCTGGTAGTCTCTCTCAGCACTTCAACCCCCACAGGTGTTTTCAATTGATGTTTTGAAGCTTTGTTTCCACAGGCTGGCACCCTGGGTTGTGGGGCCTGTCTCACTCACCAGTTTTGCCTGGTTTATCTGCACGCGAATGTGGGACCAATCCGTCTGCCAGCTACCTTGCATGCCATGCCCCTCCATAATCTGCCACCTCCCTGGGTCTCCCCGCTGCCACCCCGCGCCCAGGGTCCATCAGCCTCCACCTTGCTGCAGCGAGCACTCTCTGCCCAGCAGCCCGACTCTGCCCTGCCTGCTGGTGTGGATGAATGTGTCTACTTTTACTCCTTGGTTGTCAGACTTCTATATAGTTCAATTTTCAGTTAGTACTGGTTGTTTTTTGTTTCTAAATTTTTGTTGTCCTTATTTTGGTTGTGCAAGGAGGCACAGTGTGTCTGCCTATGCCTCCGTCTTCGCCAGAAGTCGAGATTGCTTTAGCTTTTTCTTGTCCGAGAAGCTCCTTATTTCTCCCCCAATTTTAAATGATAGGCTTGCTGGGTAATGTAGCCTTGGTTGTAGGTCCTTGCTTTTCATTACCTTAAGTATTGCACAACACTCCCTTCTGGCCTGAACTGTTTCTGTTGAGTAGTCTGATGCCAGTCCAATTGGTACTTCCTAGTAAATAAGTACCTGTTTTTTCTCTTGCAGCTTTTAGGATTCTCTCATTGTTTAAGCCATCTCATTTAAATGATGATGTGTTGTTGTAGGTCTCTTTGGGTCCAACACATTGGGGACTGTGAGCTTCCTGACTTGCATGACTTTTTCCTTCGCCAGATTAGGGAAATTTTTGGTCCTTATTTCTTCAGATAAGTTCTTGATCCCTTGCTTGCTCTCTTCTCCTTCTGGTATTTCCATGATGTGGATGCTGTTACATTTCAGTTGTCCAAAATGTTTCTTAAGCTCTCCTCATATTTTTTAATTCTTTTTTCTTTTTGCTGCTCTGCCTGGGTGTTTTATTCTACCTTGTCTTCCAAATAACTGATTCATTCCTCTGCTTCATCTAACCTACTGTGTTTCCCTTCCAGTGTAGTATTTATTTCAGATATTGCATTCTTAATTTCTGACTAGTCCTTTTTTATGGCTCCTGTGTCTTTTTTTTTTCATGCTGTTGAGTATCCTTATAATGATTCTAATCTCTCTATCTGACAAATTCTTTACCTCTATTTCATCTAGTTCTTCTGGAGAATTCTTTTGTTCTTTAATTTAGGGTCTGTTTCTTTGTCTTCTCATTTTGGCTTCATCTTTGTATTTTTCACCTTAGTTGTTAAATTAATCAGCTGTCAGACTGATCAGTTGTTAAATTAATCAAGCTGTAGTCAGCAGCCCAACTTAGTCAATAAACCTACATTGACATCATAATCACCCAAAATACAGCTTTTACATTAGGATTCACTCTCAGTGTGTAAATCCTATGGATTTAGGAAAATTTATAATGATATGTATCCACCTTTATAGCATCATTTGGAGTGATTTCACTTCCCTAAATATCTTCTGTGCAATGTTTAATATAAATTGCCTACAGGTGAAAATTGGGAAATTTGGTATAAAAACCAAGAATTTTAACTTCTGCCCTGGCTGTTGTGGCTCAGTTGGTTGGAACATTGTCCTGTAACTGAAGGGTTGCAGTTTGATTCTTGGTCAGGGCATATATATCTGGGTTTTGGGTTTGATCCTGGTCTGAGTGTGTATGATCCGTGGTCTGGGCACATGTGGGATGCAACCAATCCATGCTTCTCTCTCCCACCAATGTTTCTCCCCCTTTCTCTCTCTTTCTCTAAAAGCAATAAAAAACATGGCCTCTGGTAAGGATAAAAAATATTTTTTAAAGAATTTTAACTTGTGTCAAAAATTCTGGAACCCCTAATCTCATATTCTCCAAAGGCAACAACTAGCTGGAGCTGTTAGTCAGGCGGGTTCCCATGCTCAGGTTTGTTTAAATCTTTGTTTTCTACTTCCAAGTTATCTTAGTTGGCATGTTTCATCTTAGGTTGATGGTAGTTGAAACTGGGAGATTAGGAAGTGAGGGAGAAAGCATCCAAAGATGGATAAGGAACACTGACTAAAGTTTAAGAGGTGAAAAAAAGCAGGCACAGTGGTATGTCTTGTATTCACTGGTCCTTCCCCCTCTGGACCCTTTTCTGAGTTTCCATAGTGCTTTCCTTGTCTTCTTGTTGCTTCATCAAGAATCTAATCATAGTTGACCATAGAGGAGTTTGGAGTTGATCAAAAATCTAATCATTGTTGATCTTGTACTTGGAACTCCTTTCCACACTTCTTTGTTTCCTTTTACCTTTCCTAGCAGAAAGTTATTGAAAACTAGAAATTCAGAATAGTTCTTTTCTTCCCATTCATCCTGGCAAAACTCTTGGATTGTATACTAAGAGTGAATGAGATAACAGGTCTTTAGGTATTTTGCCAAAATTATTAACTGACCAAAAATATTGGAGAATACTACTTTGTTATATAGAATAAAAATGACCTGGAATTACTCTTTGTCAGGTCCTATGAGTTTTTCCTGATATTCTAATAATAATAACATATGGATAGCAATTTACAGTTAAAAAGTGCTTCTTATGTACATTATTCTAAACTCACAACTCTGGTGAGGTAAGTATCAATCTTCCCTTTGTGTGGTAGTTCTACTTGTATTAACATTGGTTCTGGAGATTACAGATTCTGTTTACTCTATTATTGCAAAGGCTAGCATAAAATGCATGACAACTGATGTTGTCACCAATAAATCAAGACTGGAAGGTACTTAAAAAACACAAACAGAAAAAGCCTGTGGATAATGCCTTGACTTAGCAACTTTAGACTGAGATATAATAAATGCCGGCTGTGAGGACAATGACCAATTAGGGCAATTTCAGGTGGGATGCTGAGAGGAAAAATGAAATCCTCATTTACTCAGTAAAAATTTATGTAAGGCTTATGTTCTAGTGCCTTATTCTGTTAGGTTACTGGAACTATAAAAATTAGACCTTGCCAACCACTGCCCTTGGAGGGTCTATGCCTATGGTTTAGAATCATATAAAGTGGGTAGGAGGAAAAAGTAGGTAAGGTTCTGTGGCTATACTGTGAAGAACTTTGGGGAGACTCTACTTCATTAGCCTCTCTGTGAAATCTGTCACAAAGGATGTAATGGGGTCTTCAAGAAGGACCCAGGGAAGAAGCCAAAAAAAGCTAAGACCCTTGGCTAATATCCCTAACCTATCAATGGGAAGTTATTTATTAACTCTTATTCAGCTGGGACCATTACCTGAGTACTGGCGAGGTAATAGTAAGGGGAAAAGGAGTTGTGAAAAAGAAGAGGCACAGAAATCAAAGACAATTTTCACCCTCTAGCTGGGTCTTAGGTCCCCCTGAGGCCCAATCAACACCCTTGGGATTATTATTTTTTAAAAGGATTTTATTAATTTTTAAAGACGGGGAGGGAGGGAGAAAGAGAGGGAAAGAAACATCAATGTGTGGTTGCCTCTCACATGGCCCCAACTAGGGACCTGGCCTGCAACCCAGGCATGTGCCCTGACTGGGAATTGAACTAGTGACCCTTTGGTTCACAGCCTGTTCTCAATCCAGCACCAGCCAGGGCACCCTTGGGATTATTATCTCAAGGAAGCTTTACCTTCATGTGTCATTCTTCCAATCTTCCAATAATAAGGAGTGTGTAAAGTGCTGCATGCAGGTGTGCACACACACAGAGTTAGACTGTTGCTCTGAATTTGGGACGATGCCTGCAGCTAAACAGAATTAACACTACCACCTTCACTGAATTTTGAAGACTGTACACACCATTCAGAAGCTGAAATTCTCACAGGGCCCTTTACAGCCCTCCCATCCTCAACAAACAGCCCCATAGACAGTCTCAGAATAGTAAACCAATGCGAAAAGCCGTTTGAACAGACAATCTGAAGACATTCAAACATCCTGTGCTCCAGATTCTTCTGCTCTGAAGACTGCACATAGAAGGAATCAGAAATAGAAACTTGGTTCAGTTCTCCCCTAATTTAAATACATTGTTAATCCTTAAGGATATCTGGCTAGTGTTATGATTACTCAATAGCCATATAAAAGAGACAGAACAATATTGTGTTTCACTTTTTTTATTTAAAGATTTTATTTATTTATTTTTAGAGGGAGGGAGGGAGAAAGAGAGGAAGAGAAACATCAGTGTGTGGTTGTCTCTTGAGCACCCCCCACAGGGGACCTGTCCCAAAACCCAGGCATACCCCCTGACTGGGAATCTAACCAGTGACCCTTTGGTTCGCATGCCAGCACTCAGTCCACAGAGCCACACCAGCCAGGGCTTGTGTTTTGATTTTAGTGGTAATAGTATATTTCCTGAAGGTTTTTTTCCCATGATAATTATCACTCCAATTACACAGGTGACCCTCAGGGCCTGTCAGAATCTGAAGGCAAAGTTGTCTTAGTTTGAGAGGCTGTGAAAATGTAGCTTATGTACTTCCCTTCTTCTCCTCATTAAATATTCCTTTAGATTTCACCAGGTTTCGTACACTTGTTCAACTTGCCATCCATTTCATTTTTGCCAAATTTACCTGTCATTGTGCACTATCTTTGTGATTGTTTACATTTTGTTGTACTTCTGCTCTTATTTATTTCATACTTATTTTTAAGTTAACTCACATTTTATTCTTATTTTAAGAGGAACCTTTTGGAAGCAACCTGTGTCCATTCACAGGTGAATGAATAAAGAAGTATGCATCCCTGACTGGTGTGGCTTAGTTGGTTGGGCGTCCTCCTGTAAAGTGAAAGGTTGCCGGTTTGATTCCTGGTCAGGGCACATGCCTGGGTTGCGGGTTCAATCCTGGGTCAGTACAACGTTTCTCTCCCTCTGTTTCTCCCTCCCTTCCCCTCTCTCTAAAACTGAACAAATAAAAAATTAAAAAAACAAGTACAGTGGAATAGTATTCAGCCATTAAACAGAATTTGAAATCTTCCTATTTGAAACAACATAGATGGACCCTGAGGGTGTTATGCTGAGTGAAATAAGTCAGACAGAGAAAGACAATTACCATAAGATCTCTTTTATATGTGGAATCTAAAAAACAAAAAAAATGGGTGGTTGACAGTGGCAAGGGATACAGGGTGTGTGAAATGAGTGAAGGTGGTCAAAAGGTGCAGACTTTCAGTTAAAAAGTAAATAAGCCCCAGGAAGTTATGTACAGCATGCTGACTATAGTTAATACTACTGTATTGTATACTTGAAAGTTGCCAAAGATTTTAAAAATTCTCATCATAAGAAAAAAAAAGCTGTAGCTATGTGTGCTGATGGACTTCAACTAGAGTTACCGTGATCATTTCACAATATATACAAATATTAAATAATCATATTGTATACCTGAAACTAAATATGTTATGTCAATTATATCTTGATTTTAAAGTGTATTAATACAGAGTCTATAACTTACTCTCAACAATAAAGTATGTATGTATGCATGTGCAAAAAAGGAAACTTTACAAGTGAGGAAACAGTATAATTTGTATATTATGTTATCATAATAAAATGATAACATTCTACATAGCTACTTAACCTAGGCTCTACTCAATAATAAAGGTTAACTACAGTGTTCTAGAGGAGCTAAAGGCTGGTAGGATGCAACTTTAGTTGATGCTTTGCCATATACCACTGAAAAGCATACCATGCACTCCACCCTGCAAAAAATACTAGGTTAGCATCCTACTTAAATATATATCTCTTACTTAACAGAGGTTGTGCTTGGCTCCATAAGGTTTCTGTTCCTCATGGAACAGGGCAGGTCAATCTTGAAGAGAGAAGGAAGTGGCCCTGATCAACTCAAGAAATCTCTAGAAAACTAGATGTGTATTCAGAGTGTGCAAAAGGGAGAAAAGAGAAAGCACGAAAAGATCAAATTAATGACCCACTTCAGTTTGGTCCAAAGCTGTCTTTGAATTCTTTATTACCCAAAGAAAACTTTATTTTGGAAAAATCTTTGGCTTTTAGAGTCAGTTTTAGTCCCTTGAGAACTCTTATTGCAAAAATGAGAAATCCATCACTTAGCCCTGGCTAGTGTGGCTCAGTGGATTGAGTGCTGGACTGTGAACCACAGGATTGGTGGTTCAATTCCTAGTCAGGGCACATGCCTGAGTTGCAGGCCAGGTCTCCAGTAGGGGGTGCGTGAGAAGCAACCACACATTGATGTTTCCCTCTCTTTGTCCCCCACTTCCCCCTGTCTAAAAATAAATAAAATCTTTTTTAAAAAAAGAAATCCGCCCTGGCTGGTGTAGCTCAGTGGATTGAGCATGGGCCTGTGAACCAAGAGATCGAGGTTCGATTCCCAGTCAGGGCACATGCCTGGGTTGCGGGCCAGTTCCCAGCAGGGGACACATGAGAGGCAACCATACATTGATGTTTCTCTCCCTCTCTCCTTCCCTTCCCCTCTAAAGATAAATAAATAAAATGTTTAAAAAAAAAAAAGAAATCCATCACTTAAAGGGAAAAAATTACTTCTAATCATTTTTCAAAGGCAATAGAAATATATGATTGCCTATTGACATGTCCAGAATATTTCCCTTGTATATATTAAATCAGTGTGGAAAAGGAATTTTGTGACTTTGATGTATCAGGATGACAGAAACTGATCTTTACCTTGGTAAAACACTTTGGAATTTGCAATGCATTTTCCTATATTATACTTTATTTAATCCTTAACACAATCATTTAAAAATGTCCAAAGCCTATTTTCCTTAATATTTATTTGTATAACATATGCATAAACTTCATACTCCTAGAAATCCTAGGACTTGCCCTAAGTTTTTGCTTTGGTTTGAAGGGAAATTATAAGAAAATTTGCATATCAGTTTTCTCCACCAGTCGTTTAGGGAATGTAATATTCATATACATAAACTAGTCAAGGTAGTTTTGAACAGTGAATATTTTATAAGGTAATTTATCTAAATGAGAGCTAAATTTGTCACTGTTAACTTAGATATGCCGACCATTTTACTGTTAAGTGTCGTGCCACAGCTGGCGTGCTCTCAGTATAAGTGGGAAAGAGCTCACTGAAGCTTAAGGCACTACTGACCATGCCAGCCTGTATCATCCATGCTTTGTGGCCAGGATTGCAGAAGCATAGCTTCTGCTTCTGTGAAGGGAAAAAGAATAAGCAGCTGAGTAGGTGAGAAAGAAAAGAAAAAGTCTCACTATTACCTGAAATTGTACTGACTTTGGCTTGTTCAAAAAGCTATTTCCCCTTTCAGAGTCACTTTGTGAGCATTGACCATGCCAGAATAATGAGCATTCTCTGCGGCAGGCTGAAGGGTGTGAGTCAGGATTCTAAATTCTGGCTGCAATGCTGAGGAAAATGGAAACACCAGTGAAGGACTACATCATGATGTCAGCACTTTCCAAAGGGTGGTCAAAAAGTTGAAAAAAAAAATGGTTTTGTAATGCAGTAAGTGTATCCGATGCCCCCCCCCCACCCCTGCAAGGAGGAAAGGGTTTGCTAAAAAGTAAATCTAAGGGCTCATGGCATCTGTCCTCAAGCAGGAAGAAGTTTTGCTATGTTTTGCCTAGCATCCAACATACCACCATTTAAGCAGTTTGTTGGCATTTAACGGATTAAAGGAGATGCTACAAAGGGTGGGAGCGCAGCAGTCTTCCCAAACTCAATGTGGACACCTCTGAATGAAATTCCCTAAGTGAAACTCCTCTGTCCCTTCATCAGTGATCCAAATCTGAGTTTCAGAAATTCTTCATCCCTTCCTAAACTTCACATCACTTTATGAAATAATGATCATCACAATGTTAACACATACAATCTTGTATAACTGACAAAGGATTGGTACCCAAAACATATAAAGAACTCTTTCAATTCAGTAAGAAAAGGCAACAACCCAATAGAAAAAAATGAGCAAAATTGGCCCTTTTCAAAAGAGGAAACTTAAATAGCCTGTGAATGTATCACTTCACTGGTAATCTGGGGAATACTATTTGAAAAAAATGAAATAATGAAAATTCATATTCACACTTGAAAATGTACACGTATGTTCATAGTTGTATTTGCAAGAGCCAAAAACTGGAAACACCACAGGAGTCTTTCCATGGATAATGGTTAAAGAAACTGGTCCATCCATACCATGGAATATGACTCAATAATAAAAGGAATGGACTGTTGATACACATAACAATTCAGTGATTCTCCAGGAGATTATGCTGAGTGACAAAAGCCAATCCTAAAAGGTTACATACTGCATGATTCCATTTATATAACATCTCTGAAAGGACAAAGGACAACATTTTGGAAATGGAAAATAGGGATTAGGAAGGAAGGACAGGATCGAAGGAAAGTAGGTGTGACTATAAAAGGGCAATAGGAGTAAACATGTGGTGTTATAACTTCTGTATTTTGAGTGTAGAGGTATATATACAGATTTGTACATGCCATACAATTATATAGAACTAAAGAAAACACACACAGAGAGAATACACATAAAATTGGGGAAATCTGAGTAAAATTGGTGGGCTGTGTCAATTTTAATATCCTGGTTGTGACATTATACTATACTTTTACAAGATGTTACCATTGGGGGACATTGGATATATGGATCTCTTGGTATTACTTTTTTCAACTACATATGAATCCACCATTATCTCAATAAAAACATAAAAAAAGACAGCATATTTCATCCATCAGATTAGCAAAAATTCAATAATCTCACAATATAAAGTATTGGCCAAAAATTCAGAAACATGGTGCCCTTACCACTGCTGCTGAGAATATAATTTGGAATGGCCACTTTTGAGAGTAATATGGCAGGCAACCAGTGAAATTTAAAATACACACCTCTCATTGACCTAGCCATTTTCCCTCTGGGTTTGTACACTCCAGAGAGACTCTCCCACATGTCCTGATAAAGCCTGTATACAAGGGGGCTTATTACAACATTGTCTATAATAGCAAAGCATAAATATCCTCCAACAAGGGAATAAATGAATAAAATATAGTATACTTATAATACACGGTAGAAAAAATAATGAACTTGATAAATTTCCAGAAGGTATCCAGCCATGTAATATGAAAAATAAGAGGCATTTATTGAAGAAGATACAAGATACAAGAAACATTGTATATAGGACAATGACACCTCAGTCCCCTTCAAAGTAGGCACCTTGAGACCTCGCACTGTTCTCCCAGTCTCCATCACCTGCCCTGTCATATTTTCCTGACTGCCATCAATAGTCTGAAATGTCTTCCCTTTCAAAGATGATTTTAGTTTTGGGAAAGGCCAGAAGTTGTAGGGTGCCAAATTTGTACTGCAGGGGGCTGAGCCACCTGGGTGATTTGATGATTCACAAAAAAACTCTGCATAAGACATGATGCATGTGTGGGCTTGTTGTAGTAATGAGACTGCCAATTACCAGTTGCCCAGAGCTATGGCTTTCTGAGTCATCTGAATAGTTTTCATGGAGGAATGTTCAAATTTAAAATGCAAAATTTGATGCAGCCCTGGCTGGTGTGACTGAGTGGATTGAGCGCCAGCCTGCGAACCAAAGGGTGCCAGTTTGATTTCCAGTCAGAGCACATGCCTGGGTTGCAGGCCAGGTCCCCAGTTGGGGGTGTGCAAGAGGCAACCTCACACTGATGTTTCTCTCTCTTTCTCCCTCCCTTCCCCTTTCTCTAAAAATAAATAAATAAAATCTTGAAACAAGAATTCATGCAGATTTGTTGCTCTACTCACTCAGGCATTTTGAATGCAACAACCATGAAGTACACATGCTCACTCAACAATGTCTGCCACCCCAACTGACTAGTACAGTGAAATCATCATTGTTCATCATGCACATTCCAGTCTACTCTTGGCTGGATTACATTGATGTCACACAAACTGTCCTCGTTATATTAACAATGACTTTTTTCTGGACAGACTTTGTATATATCAGAAACAGAATATCAACTTTGAAAAAGGTACAGATTGATATTTATATATTCAGAAAGTATTTGAGTGCCTACCCTGTATATGGAGCTTTTCTAGAACCTGGAAATACAGCAGAAAATAGACAAAGCCAGACAAGTCATTGCTTCGTGTATATTATAATCTTGGAACACAAAAAATTAGTAAAAAGATATTATTGATGTAAAATGTTTAATTGTTCATGTATGGTTTGATATATACATAATTTTATGACACACATATAAAAAATAGACCAGAAGGATATACACCATTTTTATATCAGGAGGAAAGGAAAGAAGTGGGACTTGGGCTGAAGAGAGTTAAAGGGCACATTAGCTATATCTGTCATATTTGAATTGCCTAAAAGCCATTCTATTTGCCAGGTATAAATTCAAATGTTCTCTTTTGTAGTAACAATACATAATTGAAAGACATTTTCTACCATAAAAATTTACAGTCTGAAGTTAATGTTTCTTAAACTGAAGTCTGACTATAATTCTCAAGATTGAGATATTGGTTACTGATTGATTCTTGCCAAACATGTGACTAATTTATAAAGTAGAATGCCCATTTGTGTTAATTTCCAAAGAAAAGGGCTGGAGACACAGGGAACAAATGTATAGATTAGATATGGGCTCTGCTTTTCTTACCACCACTGCATTTAATTGGATTACTAGCATAGCTAACAAGCATAGAACCTTATGATATGTGAGTGGCACCTGGTTAAAAACATCAGTTCTTTTTGGGACTCATAAGAGGAATTCTGCAACTCTGTAAGTCCCACATGCTCATTTAAAACTAGAGAATTAGACTAAATACTCTGAGATTAGATTAAACACTCTTCTGGATCTTAAATTCTAATTCACCCAATTATATGAGTTATTTGTCAATTTAATTTAAAAAATAAATTACATTATTTTGTAAATTATGAGAGCTACATGATCAAATTTTGCGCTTTATAATGCTGTCTCAGAGTAATTTAAGACATCTTGTTTTAAAGTATTTGGAAGCAATTTTAACATTTTCTATTCCTACCTATTTCAAAGTTTAAATAATGTAGATGCTTGATAAGAAATTACTTTTTTAAAAAATGAAAACATCTACTTTTTTTTTCTTTTATCCTCTCCTGAGGACATTTTTTTTTTTTTCATTGCTTTTAGAGAGGGAGAAACCAAGAGAGGAAGGGAGAGAGAGAGACATCAGTACAAGAGAAAAGTATCGATTGGTGGTCTCCCATATACACCCTGACTGGGGATCAAACCTGCAACCGAGGTATGTACCCCTGGATTGGGAATCGAATTTGCAGCCTTTAGGTTACAGGACAACACTCCAACCAACTGAGCCACACAGCCAGGGCCCTACACTCACTTTAAGGAGTCAATGAAAAATTATAGGATTAGGTCTCAATAACTACTGAGAGGCTGGAAGCTTTGTGTTTAAGCACTTTGCCTCTCAAGCCTGTACTGTAATTTATTAACTCTATGACCTTTTTTTTTTTTAATCTTTTTTTAAAGATTTTATTTATTTCTCTTTAGAGGGGAAGGGAAGGAGAGAGGGAGACAAATGTATGGTTGCCTCTTGTGCATCCCCATCTGGGAACTGGCCTGCAACCCATGCATGTGCCCTGACTGGGAATCGAACCCCGCTCCTTTAGGTTCGCAGGCCGGCGCTCAATCCACTGAGCTATACCAGCCAGGGCACTCTATGACCTTTTAAAGATTACTTAAATTCTCTGGACCTGTTTCCTCATGGGGATAATAAAACTACTTATCTCATAGGGATGTTGTGAAAACTTATAAAGAGGTTATAAACAATGCCTGGCATTTAGTAAGCACTCAATAAATAATAACAATCATAATAGATAACACTTTAGTAGATATTACTCTATGCCACACACTTATAGAAACTTTATATATGTTAACTATTAACTATTTATTAATATAACTGATGCCTATTTCAGGATTTAGCTTAGTAAACTATGTTTCTGCTTCAGAAGCAGACAGGAAAGGTGGAAGCAATTTATTTTCCTTAAACTTAGTTGCATACTTTCCAAGTAAAGTCACAAAGACTACTTTTCTGCTGGCAGAGAAAAGACATGGAAGGGTTTAAAAGGATATACAAGGTCTGTCCAGAAAATACCTAGCTATGTAATATAAAAAATAGAGACATTTATTCTATGGAAAAATAGAGGCACATTTTCTTCTACAGAAGAAGAAACAAGATAGAAGAAACATTGTACATAGGACAGTGACACCTCAGTCCCCTTCAAAGTAGGTGCCTTTGGGACCTCACACATTTCTCCCAACTGCAGCATGAAATTCCTTCTGCTCTGGTAGCAGAAGCTGCAAAATGAATTTTGCCACAACATGTTTCATGCCAAGATCCTGAGTCAAAATCTTGGACAAAGTAGTTTTTGGAATCCCCAGATCAGCTTTTGGTTCTTATTCTGTCAGTCGCTAATCTTTGTTGATGGCAGCCTGTACATGTTCAACATTTTCAAGTCTTCTGCTTGTTTCAGGCCTTCCAGAACAAGATCATTTTCAACAGATTCTCGACCATCTTTGAAGCATTTGTGCCACACTTTTATTTGCGCTGCATTCATTGTATTGTCCCCCAAAGTCTTCTGAATCACCCAAATAGTTCCCGAGGGATAAAGTTTCAAGCTTAATGCAAAATTTGATGCAGATTCATTGCTCTATTTGTTCAGTCATTTTGAATGTGAGGGCCACACAGTGCACATGCTTACTCAACAGTGTATACCACCTGCACTGACTAGTACAGTGAAGTTGTCATTGTTCATGCATGTACATTCCAGTCCACTCTTCTTGGCTGCCAGATTACATCAATGTCGCACAAACCATTCTGGTTTTATAACAATGGATGGACTTTTTCTGGACAGATCTTGTATACCCGTATCATTTCCTTTTAATAGCAGAAGCTGAGGTATGTGCGATACAGTTGGACTCTTTAGCAGAAATTAAGAGTTAGCAAGCATTATCACTCAGCTGGCATGCATTTTAAGAAATCCTGAATCATGCTGAATCAGCTGGTCCTCTCTCAGTACACTTAATACTTTCTTATGGCCCTTGTCAACCTACAAGATGAAGGGCAATGTTCATGTCTTAACTGGTCACCTTTGTAACCACTGCAGTGTTCAGCACAATACCTGGGTAAGACTGAATACTGGAGGGCAGGAGGGGGATAAAACACATTTATATGGAGTGAAAATGTAACAGGAACCTCTTTCTTCAAATGCAATTGGAAGTTCATCTTTTGAGTGGGTTGGCTTTTTTCTTTCTTATTTTCAAGCATCTCCAGTGAATAGGTATACCCAAGGGCATATCCAGGCCACATGTTAAATTCCATCATAGACCTTCTCTGGAGATAGTCAGAATGCCTCATGATCAGTTTGGCTCTATTAATAATAGTCATTATGGAAAGCTGGAAGCCAGGTAGAGAAGAACGATTACCTGTTACTGCTTCCAAAGTCAAACAGCAAAGACCACATTATGTTTCAATTCCTTCTACTAAAGTCTTTTAAAACCTATAAAAGAATATTATGTCCAGTATCTCTATTTCATACCCACCCCCATTTTAAAAAACATACTAGGAATATTCATCCTTGGGTCTAAAATGAATAGTAAAAATTTTATGTAGCTCTGTGGTTGGAATGGTAAACAAATGTCAAGCCAGGAAATAATTTATGTTTCTTATTACAATTTCAACTTGTCTTCCTAGTGGGCATGAATGCACCCAATGTGGACTTTGTACCTAGACTTTCACATTTGTTAAAATGAAAAGCAAACAGCTCTGGCCAGGTGGGTCAGTTGGTTGGAGTGTCATCCTGTAGACCAAAAGGTTGTGGGTTCAATCTCAGTCAGGGCATATACCTAAGTTGCAGGTTTGACCCCTGGTTGGGGTGCGTATGGGAGGCAAGCAACCCATGTTTCTCTTTTATATTGATGTTTCTCTCTCTCTGTTTCTTTCTAAAAATCAATAAACCTCAGGTAAGGATTAGAGAGAGAGACTGATAATTTAGGACACCAGTGAACAGACAACAAATGTAGCAGACAAGCCAAAAATAGTTTACACCTCTCCTTGGATTAAGTGATATTAAAAAGAAGAAGAAGAAGAAGCAAACAGAGACCAACCTTGAAGCTTTCTTGAGCAGACAAAACCAGTTCAGTCATTAATTTAGCTTAATTACCAATCACTGCAAAGACACTACTTTCTCACTGTAAAAGCTGCTTTGTAACAGTAAACCCCTGAATCTCATTCCATGCTTTGGTTTGAGTGCTCCCAGTTTACAAACTGTCTTTTTGGCATACGCACAGTAAATTTTTACCAATGATTACTTCAGTGACTCTGGTTTTACTTTGGCTATTTCTGAACCTTTGACACATTCCACTGACTTAGGAAATCACTACTAAAATGTCTGCAATTACACTAGTACTTACCTTGATATTATAAACATTAATCCATCAGGGAGGAGAAATTCATAAAGATGTATAAGCTTCTTGGTAACACAACTGTATAAATACAAAATACAAAATGTCTTGTTACTGGTAACTACAGTGTTACAATTCAATACAAAAAGTGCTAGGCAATTCTATCTTACTGGAAATGGGACATTTTCATTCTGAATTTAACAATAAGTTTACTTCAAATATCTTAGTTAACAAAAGTTAAAAAAATCTTTGATCTTTAAAGTAGTCCATTTCTTCTTTAGTAATTGCTACCCTTAAACAGTGTACTGCCACTTCACAAACATGATTTCAAAAGTCATACTGCCTTGAGAATGGAAGGATTCAGTGAGGTAAAACTAGGGCAAAGAATCAGTCATTAAGAATAAAAAGTATATTGCTGACACCAACGTGGGTTGTATACTAATTTTAACCTGCATATTAAGTCTATATGCGCCTATAGTAATTTCAGGGCCTTTTAAAACTCAAGAGACTGGGGACAACGCTTTTTTCCTATTACACAAAAATTACACAGAATTTTGTAATTATTTTGTTCATATTGAACAATTTAAATTGATTTTATCTTAATATCTATGAATATATATTCATATGAACACACACACACACACACACACACACACACACACACACACACGACACAATCTCTTTTGGAGAAAACACAAAATCTAAAAGGCCATTCCTGAATGTGATAGCCCAGGCCAGATGGCTCTCCTGGCACTCGCGATTACACTTTAGGTCGCAGGTAATGTTCATAAATGTGCTAAATCTGTCACAAGGTTTGTTGGGAGGCTATTAAGTCTTAGTGAGTTTTCACCATCTTCACACTCTCTCCAGGGCTGGCGCCTTTCCCTCCACAGCCAGTTTTACTTTGAGGCGGGTATATAGGACCTAAAAGTGAAAGCAGTAGACTTTTGGGCTGTGCCCCTGGCTCACACAAAAACCAAAATAAATCAGGGGCTGCGGCCTACAGCTCCAGCCTCTTCTGTGGCTAGACGGGCCACTTTTTCCGAAACTGAAGTATCCGGAATTAGGGCCTGCCTCTGAAAGCACCGCCATGCCAGGAGTGTAAGGGCAGAGACTCTTTTTGGAGGCCAAGAAGGGGAAGGAATTTTTCGCAAGCCCATGCTTATCACAAACACTTGACTAAGACCCGTCTCCTAGAATCCGTGGTCGCGAGGTGCCGGGAGACAACGCGGACACACAGGCCAACCCACACTCGGTCGGGAGGGGCGTGGATTAAGCGAGAAAAGCCCCAGTTGGACTGAGGCTTGGGAACCCGGGACATTAAGGCTGCGCGGGGGTAACTGCTGGAAAAATCAAGGAGCACGGAAGATTCCCGCCCCGCGCTTCCCCACGTCGCGCTCTGGGTGGGCGGTCATCCTTGTAAGAAGCTCTGATTGGATGTCCGAGCTTTGCGCGCTGATTGGCCGCGTGGGCGAGGCGAGGGAGAGCCGTGCGCAGCGGCGTGTGTGGGGCCGTGTGCACACCCGCGTGTGGCGCAGGCAAGGACACTCCTGAAGATAAACAGCTACTGCTGTGGGAGCCGCTTACTTCGGCTTGCGTCTTAGTCTCCGCCGCTGCGGGCCGGCTCAGACACCGAAGGTGAGAACTGAGAGTTGGGGCCGGGGCAGGACCTGGGGATAACCGCCGTTCGGGCCGTGGTCTGAGTCGGAGGAAGAGGGTAGGGATTGGTGAGGCGGCTATGGCGGCCGCACTTTGGCCTTTTCCGCTGTGCTTCATCAGGCGGGAAATTAGGCTGCCACCGCCACCTCGGGGCCCAGTTTCCGACCTCCTGCAGTCGGGCGACCCTCCCACCCTTCTTTCCGTCCTGGGAAGCTGGGCCCACTCGTGTTGTGGCTTCTCCCAGTGCCAAGGCCGCATTCCGAGCCATAGCCTTCCAGCAAATAAGGCCCTGGTTCGTGCGCCCTTGGGATTGAGGGGCTCGGAAAGCGGGGCGGAGGGGGTTTTGGCGGGAACTTATTAAAAGGAGGCCGTCTGGTGGGAAAAAGCCCTTGGTGTGGATGCGGGGGTGGAGGGGGATGGGTTGGATACAGGCCATGTGCTGGGGTAGTGGGCCTGGCGGGCCGTGTACCAAAGGTTTTCCTGGAGTTAGAAAAGGGTCCTAGGAGAAGTTTTTGCTTTTAGAGTGGTGGGACACTCCTCTGGAAGCCTGTCATACTCCATACTTGACAGCTTCCCAGTTCTTGAATCTTGATCGTCATTCAAGTGCTAAGTTGCTTGTTTTACATTGCAATTCGAAAAGCGGCAGCTGGGGCCCGCTCTCCGTGAATCAACAACTATTTAAGTTAGAGAGGCCTTTAAAAAATCCCATTATCGGGGAGGGGGGGAACCCTATGAATTTGTCAAGCCTCCATCATCATATCACATCATTCATTAGATTAATTAAACGAATACTATTGATTGTAAAAGTGAGACACGATGGTTAAACGGCCAGCCTCCGCCTAGATTTTCCAAATGTGAAAGCCTGCTTTAGAAAGGCATCATCGCTCACATTTGGGTTTCCGTGTTAATTTTATTATGGGTAAGGATTTTGCTTGTTGCCACATGTTAACCACATAGTGTCAGACCCTTCCAAGGAAGTGACATCTGGTCTTCGGGGGCCTTATAAAAAGAAAACATTGCTCATTGTGACTTAAGATAGTGTGTAAAAGGCTGATTTAGGTTTTTGTTTCTTGTAAGGTGAAGGATTCATTTATGTTGTCTTGCCACCAAATTCCAAATTTTTAAAAATAGATTCTCTTTGTTTTCTGTTGTATGACCCAGTTTTAGAAAATAACCAATTAACCAATAACCAATTAATTTCTGCATCACTGAGAATCTTAATGAAATTAACAACTTTGTTTCTCTTTTGCTTAAGCACCATAAATTGCAAGTTATAATTTGAGGTCTTCAATAAGATGTATGAAATAAAGTTCCTACCTCTTAGGCTTTTTTCCTGCCCCTGTAATGCAATTATTTTCAAATGCTTTTAACAAACCACACTGATCATGGCTTAATCAAATACCTCCAAGTGTCACATATGTAGGTGCCCGTTATTTTTAGCTTGTTGAGCCTTATTCTTGTCTACAAAAAGCTCTCTGTGTGCTGGAATATAACAAGAATAATATATTAGATTCCCAAGAACTGAACAAAGAAATACTTTTCCAAATTGCAACTCTTGGCAACAGAGAATTTTTTTAAAAAGAAGAAAGCTAATAGGCTATCAGTATATGTGTATTTATGTCACATTAGAAAACTTGGGTAAGTTTTTCTTGGCAATCAAAGGTCCACATTTCTTTTCATAGTCATAATAACAGGGGTGATATGTTTCTTCGTTTGTTATTTTTTGAGGATGATGTTTCAAATATGCGGCCTCAAATATTTGAGCCAAATCAGTGGAAGACCAAGGGTCAAATATTTTGAGGCACATCAATGGAAGACCAAGGGTCAAGCCTTTGAACATCTGGAGCAGGCAGAATGGTCTTTTTAAAGGTATTATAAATGAGTTTTGTAGTATGGTTTTATGTTTGGGTTCTTTTTATCTTTTAAATCTAATAAAAATACATGGTATATGAATGGTAACGTGCCAAATCAGTGCTCACAAGTTAGTAGAGCCACAATTGAACTTAAGGCATAACTCACTTTATTGCACTTCACTTTATCGCAACACATGTTGCGTTTTTTACAAATTGAAGGCTGGATCCTCTACCAGCAAAATGATTAAAACTTTACTGCAAACCAAACCCACAATATCTCTAATGTGTACCTTTAATTGGAAAGATTGGTCTGTTAACTAAACACTTGACCACAAGAGAGACTGTGCTCTTTTACTTTTTTCCCCTGCAGGAATAAGAGTTGTTTTTGTGTGGTGGTGGTTGTAGTGTGTGTGTTTGTTTTTAAGAATTTTGGCTTTCCTCTTCCTAGCCTCCTGACAGTAAGTGGAGAGCCTGGAGACTGATGCCAAGGCGTTCTGGCCTGCTGTGCGGAGAACGCTCTTTCGGTACTGTCTCACTTAATAGAACTCCTAATCTGATAGTGTCAGATGCTGTTGCAGTTAAGGGTGTGCCACTGAGAGATTCCAGTGAAACCACCATTTTCATGTTGTATGTAAAAAGCTGCTGGAATAATGAAATGAGAGCTGTGGCCACCAGAATTCAAGTTGTAACTCAATTGATTGTTAATCAATAGTATGAGAGTATAGAACAGTGATTACCTGGAGTGGCTCCAGAATTACAAATAAGAGTATTAACTAGTGAAATCAGATGCCAGTCTTTCTGTCTGTGGTGGCACTCTTAACTTAATGCCTTGAGAAAGGTTAAGAATATCTGCCTTGGCTTAAAATTCAAGAAAGCTGTGCAGTAGCATGCTGTGAATAAATTTATTCATGGCTATGGATTTTTAAATACAGAATTTTAAAATATATTTGAAATATAGGTAACTTTTTTAAAAATATATTTGAAAACATAACTTTTTGCATTAAAATTCAGATTATCATGTGCTTCGTACAATTATTTGCTTTATAGTAGTAATATCCTGTATAATATTTTTGATGTAGGGAGTAAATTGGTATACTCTTCTAATAATAGCATTTTCATGTAGTTTATTATCCGTTAGCCCTAACAAAAGCCTCTACTGTTGAAATCCTGACTTTAGAACTTTCTAGTTATATGACTTTAGGTAAGTCATTTGGTCTCAGATCCCCACTTTATGAGTAAAATGGGAGCAAAAATATATAACTTGCAAGCTTTTAAGGACTATAGATAGTATGTTGATTAACCCTTGAGTCATTGTAGATGAGCTATTAATTGAAACCCTTTGGGGGTAACCAGGGCAGGCAGCAATGTATGTAAATAATAACCAAGGTCATGTAGTAAATGCAGGAACCAGTATAAAAACATGTCATTTCTCCCATTATTGTACTCTGTTCTCCATTATTCTGGCCAGAGTGCAAGTAATACACAATCTAATTTCCTTCCAGTCTTTCTGTAGTTTAACAGTCTGAAGCGTTTCAGTACCCTGTTGGAACACCAAACTGATTTATTAGAGCAAGCATAAAAATTAGTGCTTTCGTGGAAGCAAAAGCTCCATGTAGGTAAAAAAGCGAATGAGTCAGGGATAACCCTAAACTTGGTGAAAATAACTAGACATAGAGCAAACGTGAATCTATACGGCAGTATTAGGAAAATTGTATAAAAAAGTTAAAGCTAGCTAGATGCCTCACACATGCAACTTTCCTTTTGCTAATTATTTTAAATGTATTTGTGGGGTGACTTATGTTCTTTTTATTCACTGGATCTCATGGTAGTTTTGGCCATGTACTGTTAAGATTTAAGTAGTTTACTGGCTTTGTTCTTAGTATCCAAGATGTGGTATAATTACTGACATTAATGAAGATAAATTAGTGTAAGCAGTTGTGCTTTGGTACCAATTCCAGGATTTAAACCTTAAAAGCCTAGTGGAGTGCAAAATCCGTAAAATAGACCTCTTAGTTTACAATACAGTTTATGGCTGCCCCGCACAGTGAATCTTCAATCTTTTCAAGTGATGGCTTGGCTGAATTTACAGCTGCTGCCTGGTTGCGCTGTGCTCTGACCATATCTTTAGATGTAGTTTGTCATTAAAATCTGTTACAAAAATAATCTAAATGGAAACAGATAGTTTGATTTCTGTTGAAAATGTGAAGTCATTTAGATTTCAACTGTTTTTCTTCTCTTCAGGAAGGAGACTTTATGAAATGGGAAACTTGAGTATAAGAGCCCACTTAAGCCTGCTATAAGTAGACATTAGTCTGAGTTCTACTTTTAAGCAGTTTGACTTAATATTTATTTATTTATTTAATATATTTTATTGAATATGCTATTACAGTTGTCCCATTTCTCCCCCATCATTTCCCTCCACCCTGCACACCCCCTCCCACCCACATTCCCCCCTTTAGTTCATGTCCATGTGTCATAAGTTCTCTAGCTTCTACATTTCCTACACTATTCTTGCCCTCCCCCTATTTTCTACCTACCATCTATCCTGCTTTACTCTGTACCTTTTCCCCTGCTCCTCCTCCCACTCCCTGTTGCTAACCCTCCATGTGCTCTCCATTTCTGTGGTTCTGTTCCTGTTCAAGTTCTTTGCTTCATTTGCTTTTAAGTGTGGTTCTTAATATCTTTGAGTTTGTTGTCTTTTTACTATACATCTTTTTTATCTTCTTTTTCTTAGATAAGTCCCTTGAACATTTCATATAATAAGGGCTTGATGATGATGAACTCCTTTAACTTGACCTTATCTGAGAAGCACTTTATCTGTCTTTCCATTCTAAATGACAGCTTCACTGGATAGAGCAATCTTGGATGTAGGTCCTTGCCTTTCATGATTTGGAATACTTCTTTCCAGCCCCTTCGTGCCTGTAAGGTCTCTTTTGAGAAATCAGCTGACAGTCTGATGGGAACTCCTTTGTAGGTGACTGTCTCCTTATCCCTTGCTGCTTCTAGAACACTCTTTTTCATTTTAATCTTGGCTAATGTATTTATGATGTGCCTTGGTGTGTTCCTCCTTGGGTCCAACTTCTTTGGGACTCTCTGAGCTCCCTGGACTTCCTGGAAGTCTGTTTCCTTTGCCAGATTGGGGAAGTTCTCCTTTATTATTTGTTCAAGTAACTTTTCCACTTGTTGCTCTTCCTTTTCCCCTTCCATTTGTTGCTCTTCCTCTTCTGGTACCCCTATAATTCAGATGTTGGGACGTTTAAAGATGTCCTGGAGGTTTCTAAGCCTCTCCTCATTTTTTTTAATTCTTGTTTCTTCATTCTTTTCTGATTGAATGTTTGTTTCTTCCTTCTGGTCCACTTCATTGATTTGAGTTGCAGTTTTCCTCCCATCACTATTGGTTCCCTGTGCGTTTTCCTTCATTTCACTTATGTAGCCTTCATTAGTTCATTTAATTTGCAACCAAAACCAACCAGTTCTGTGAGCATCCTGATCACCAGGGCTTTGAACTGTGCATCTGATAGGATGGCTATCTCTTTGTCACTTAATTGTGTTTTTTCTGGAGCTTTGATCTGTTATCCCGCGTGAGCCTTTTTGGCGGGAGATGGGGGGTGGGATCTGGTTGCAGCTGTTACAAGGGGCGGAGCCTTAGGTGTTCCTCAGGGCAGGGCAGCCCGGTTGCTGGGTTGTGATGCTGCATGTGGGGGCAGGGTCCGAGAAGGAATAATGGCGCTTGCTCTGCTCTCTCTGATTCTAGTCCCTTCTGCTGCTTCCTCCAAGCAGATTGGGCCCTTCTGGTGCTGATTTGCGTGTGGGTGGGCTTGTGTGGGATCTAGGACACTGTGGGTCTCTGTAAGGAACTCTCCTGTGAGGCTGGGAGTCTCTCGCACTGCCTCAATCCCCACAGGAGTTTTCAATCGTAGTTTGAAACTTTAATTTCCCTGCACTTGGGTCTTGGGTTGCGTGGTCTGTCTCACTCCCTGGTTTCGCCTGGATTATCCGTGTGCAAATGGGGACTGCCTGGTCAGCCAGCTGCCTTGCATGGCCTCACTGGGTCTGCCCGTTGCCACCTGGTACCGGGGGTCTGCTAGCCACTGTCTGTACTCCTTGGATCTGGCAGCCGCTGCCTGCATGCCTGGGTCCGCCACCCTCCACTTTTTCCTGCTGCGACCCAGCCCCTCTTACCGGTCTGGATGAATGGTTGTTGGACTTCTGTACAGTTCAATTTTCTATTAGTTGTGGTTGTTTTCTTGTTTCTAAGTCTTTGTTGTCCTTAATTTTGGTTGTGCAAGGAGGCACAGTGTGTCTACCCACGCCTCCATCTTGGCCAGAATTCAAGAATTTTTAAAATATGCAATACCTGACTGTTTAGTCAGGAGCACTGATCTCTTCCCTTAGATTGTCAAATTTTAAAAAATGACAGCGGCTAACACAATAGCCATCCCATGTTAATGAATCAAAATTATACCTATTTTTTGTCAGATTGGTGAAAAACATTTTTTTTGGCATGCTGCAGAATTTTAGTAAATAGTTTATGTGTGCCTTGAGATGAAAAGGGTTGAAAAATCACCGCTTTAAACTGATAATGCAGTGACTCACCATAGCAAGGATTTAGTTATTTTTATTGTCAGTCCTTGATTAGATTGGATTTGGTCCATAAAGGAAACAATTTGTTTTCATCGAGCAAATGACTTATTAGGCCTCCCATTTCTTCGAAAACAGTTAAAATAGAATTATCTAACTACTAAAAAGATAATCATGGGGTGTTGTGATAAATCCAAGATGAATCATTTGGTCTCTGCCCTCAAGGAATGTGATAAAAGGCAAGGGTAGTAGTGCCATCAGGCAGATATTAACAAAGTGTTCTGGGTCTTAATAATAGGAAGGAGAGTTCCAGGCTGGGAGATGTCAGATTCTTTTATAGAGTTGGCATTTGAGTTGGCCCTTGAAGGTTGGAAAAGGTTGTGACAGGTGGAGGGGGCAGAGACAGGACAGTGCAGCAAAACTCTAGCCAAAAGCAGTCATGGGTCTTGAGAATCATGAAGCCTTAAGTCTCAACTCATTCTTACCTTACTGCCTTTAGTTTTCCAAGGAGTAGAATGAAATTCTCTCAAGACCTTTTGGCTAAGTATATTTGTATATAACTGTTGGGATGGGGACCTTCCTCCTAGGAAAAGTAGTATGCCTCTGAAACACAGAGGGAATCGATTGGTTTAATGTTACTACAGAGATGAATCTATAGCTAAAGACTCAGTGAAAATGTAGACCAGCTGACTGGCTGGGATTGGGCCTAAGGGAGAAGGCAGTTGCATACACATTATCTAAGCCCACTGGGATATGCTCTACTGATGATGGATTTTGGAATATTAATGAAGTTAATGTTTCCTTTCCCTTTAAGACTTAGTGGGGCTTTTAAAATGTTAGGTACTTTTCGGACTGTAAGATGCACCCCTACCCCCCCCCCCCAATTTGGGAGGAATAATGGTTGTTAATGCTGCTGTTGAATTCTGTTTACATTTACATTGGTGAGATATTATGTTATTTTATTCAATATTTTGGCACATTTTTTTGCTTCAAATTCTTTTCCTATTTTCCTCTAAAACCTGGGTGCATCTTATGGTCCGGAAAAATACAGTGATTTACTCCAGTAAACAAATTTATGTGAGATTAGAATTTGTTGATGTGGAAACAAACAACCAAAACTAGTTTCAATGTATAAAATTCTACCTTTCCCACTGAATTGTGCATGTCTTTCACAGATGCTCTAATTACAATCTAAGTGGAAACATACTGCTTTCCATAAATTTGTAGTTTATGTAGAAATCACATTTTAACCAACTTTCAATTAGGAATTAGGGTAGGAAGAAGTTGAGTTTCCTGTTTAATGTGAAAATGTTATTTTAGTTAATTGTCTTCTTTCTAAAATACTACTTCTCCTGTCATTTGTTTTCATTCTGTTCACTTTGGGTCTGGGTCCCAAGAATGGAGGAAAGAACAATTCATGAAGAACCTACACATAGATTTTTCTTGTGTAGTTGAATATTTTTAAACTAGTATTTTTGTGCTGTAAGTAAACCTGAAATTTTAACTGCTGACTTTATTTCACTGATAAACATCCGATGATTTCTTATAACATATTCTCTTTGTACTTCTCTGTTTTGAAATAAATAAGAGGTTCTTTTAAAGCAGTAGTCTAAAGGGGAGATTGCCCAAACTGTCATTTTTTTGGCTTAAGAAATGCATGTTGACTATTGGATTATCATTTTCTAGAAGAGTGTCTTGTTTAAATATTAAATTTTAAAATACTCAGAACTTTTCACATTGCCTGGATTATCTTATATTAAGGATGTGATTGTTTCTGTGTAAAGAACACATTGAAAGCAAAAGTTAAATGTGCTCAAATAGGTCTGACTGTAAACCAGAGAAGATGCAAAATGAAGAAAATGGAAGTGAGGAAGGATGAAGTGCTGTAATCAGCTTTTATCTATAATTATTTTATATGCCATTCTTTTTTTTTTTTTAATTCTAGCTGTTCTCTT
Organism: Anoura caudifer; assembly: GCA_004027475.1. NCBI lineage: Eukaryota > Metazoa > Chordata > Mammalia > Chiroptera > Phyllostomidae > Anoura > Anoura caudifer. The sequence continues at coordinate 27,930 of PVKU01006416.1, forward strand.
AGGTGGAAACCAACACTTAACATGATTTAGAATAACAAACACCATTATAAGAAAGCAAATGTAATCTCAAATTTTGAAAGAATATATTTTTAATCTTCCCTGACTGGGTATCCTCTGTCTAGAAATGTGCATATATATGTGAAACCACTAAGTACAAGTATCCCATACAGGTGTTACCCCATGTGTGTTTTTGGGGGGTGATGGTAATAAGTTTATATGACAAGTGGCAAGAGTTGGTTGAAAGATTGCTATGAAAGTTTATTCTGAATCTGGTGCAGAGAGTTAGGATAAGTAAATATTGAAGTTTTAAAAAATATTTCACAACGGAAACTTTTGAAACTCAATTTCAGCTTAATTTTTGGTCACTAGATTCCTGTACAACTTAATAAACCATTATGCACTGTGTGCTGACTTAAAGGTGCTGTGGTTTGTTTGGTGATTCCACTATCCAGTCAGTCTGTATGAAACTGTGTTTTACTAGATCATGGTGTTCATGCTTGGGTTTGACAGTGTATTTTAAAAATGTCCTGACTCGTATGGCTCAGTTGGTTGGGCATTTTACTGTGAAGTGAAAGGTCACCGATTTAATACCCAGTCAGGGCATATGCCTGGGGTTGTAGGTTTGGTCCCTGGTTGGAGCACATGCAGGAGGCAACCAATTGATATAAAATCTTTTTAAAATAAATTTTATTTACTTTTTTAGAGAGAGGGGAAGGGAAGGAGAAAGAGAGGATGAGAAACATCAATGTGTAGTTGATACTCATGTGCCCCCAACTGGGAACTTGGCCTGGGGGACCCAGGTATGTGCCCTGACAGAGAATTGAACCGGTGACCCTTTGGTTCGCAGGCCCACACTCAATCCACTGAACTATACCAGCCAGGGCCGATTGATGTAAAATCTTTAAAAAAAAAAAAAAAAAGTCTACTGTCCTGGCCAGTGTGGTCCATTTGGTTGGAGCATTGTCCTATAACCAAAGGGTTATGTGTTTGATTCCTGGTCCAGGCACAGATAGGAAGCAGGCTGATGTTTCTCCCTTCCCCTCTCTCAAACCAATGAAAAATTGTCCTGGGGTGAGGATTTAAAAAAATAATAAAATTAAATTAAAACTTTTGTGTGCTGTTGCTTGAAACTGGAATTAAGGGTAAAAAAACCCGTTTAGATTGGAAGTTTGGCAATGTAAAGGTTATGTTATTTTTAGCCATTTCCTTTTTTAAAAGCTACTTTATTAGGAGTTTGTCCTGCAACATTCCATTTCCATTCCAGGAATAGTCTGTTTATTTTTAGATCATTACATGAAAGTATAAAATCCATTTGCTTTGGTAGGAGTTTGCTTTCATTTAGAAACTATAAAATAAAGGAGTCTTATGAAATTCCAAGTAGCTTTGTTTTAAATGTAAAATTACAGAACAATTTGAAAATAGAAGAATAGAAAAATATGAATGGTCCCAGTGCTTTAGATGGTATTAGCGCATTGGTGTACCTCTTTGTTGTTTTTCTGATATTTTTGACTTTACCCTCTAGAGGGGTGTCAAACTCATTTTCACCAGGGGCCATGTCAGCTTCGCAGTTACCTTCAAAGGGCTGAATGTAATTTCAGCTCCTTAACAGTTAAGGACTAGTTACGTTTATACAGTACTAAAATTATTTCGGCCCTTTGAAGGCAACCTCAAGGCTGATGTGGCCCCTGGTAAAAATGAGTTTGACACCCCTGCTCTAGAGGTAAAATTTATATCTTGCATTTCTATTAATATATCTGCTCTGAAGACTCAAATTAGCAAGCAAGAGCTATAGTATAACTAGGCACTATGTTAGGTGCTATGGTTACACAGACAAATTATTTTGTACCAATCCCTCACAGAATCCAAACTACAGCTCCATTGGTTTGCATTATTCCAATTTTCTGGCCAGTAAATTACTTCAGTTGCCCAAAATAAAGTTTACTACCTTATAACCATGAAAAGTGTCCATTAAGTTGGACCTGGAATGAGGTATTACTAATTATGTTTAATAATGGGTGTTCATTAATACCCTGAAAATTCCATCACTCAATCAATAACCAAATTAACATTTGTTCATTGATCTCTGCATGCATAATCTTGATGTTTTTAACAATCAAAAGTTGTATGAAAATATATATGTTTTACGATTTGTTTTTCATTTTTTATACATTTTATGCATATAATGCCTAAGCATATAGTTATGTAATTATTTTTCTAACCAGTATATTTGCTGGCTTCCCACCCCCCCAATCCCCCAGAATAATATCCAAAAACACAATGAAGGCAAATAAAAGGTAAAAATAATTTCAAGTGGTTAAATGTTGTCATTTTTAATATTTTGAAGATCTAACTGCAGCCATGAGCAGCAATGAGTGCTTCAAGTGTGGACGATCTGGCCACTGGGCCCGGGAATGCCCTACTGGTGGAGGCCGTGGTCGTGGAATGAGAAGCCGTGGCAGAGGTGGTTTTACCTCGGATAGAGGTATTTTTGTCAAATAAAAAATTTCGAAGTACTTGAATATTCATCAGTATCAAGACTCGTCTGATTAGCTAAATCATTTTTGTTTCTGCCCCAAATAGGTTTCCAGTTTGTTTCCTCGTCTCTTTCAGACATCTGTTATCGCTGTGGTGAGTCTGGTCATCTTGCCAAGGATTGTGATCTTCAGGAGGATGGTAAGTATTTAACACTTCATATCTTTCCTGAAAGTAGAGAGATGATTGTGCACATACATTGGAAAAGATTTTCCACCCTTGAGATTTCATATTGTATGGTTTAAAACAGCAACATTTTGTAAAGATTTTATAGTCTTGGTCTGCTTTTTTTTACTGTTGAAGCCTGCTATAACTGCGGTCGAGGTGGCCACATTGCCAAGGACTGCAAGGAGCCTAAGAGAGAGCGAGAGCAATGCTGCTACAACTGTGGCAAACCAGGCCATCTGGCTCGTGACTGTGACCATGCAGATGAGCAGAAGTGCTATTCTTGTGGAGAATTTGGACATATTCAAAAAGACTGCACCAAAGTGAAGTGCTATAGGTAAGTTAGAATGTTGCTGCCAGATTGCTCATTGTAGAGATTGTTTTAGAGATGAGTTAGCTATAAATGGAAAGAACTTATGGATCAGTACATTCAGTAAAAGTTGGCTATGACCAGATGAGATAGATTTTTGGCATACATAACCAGCAACCTGTCTGTACATTAGTCAGTATTCTGCTACGATACCTTATGGCAACTGGACAACTTACACAACTTTGGAATTTTTAATGTTTTAAAAATAAGAGTGTTGTAAGTTTTGATATGTACATACCCCTCAGATCTTAGAGATTATTTTCATAAACACATAACATCTTGGTCCTGAATGGTATATAGCTAGGTGGGATGGGCATTGTTCTGGACACCAAAAGGTTGCCAGTTTGATTCCCAGTCAGGGCGCATGCCTGGGTTTCAGGCTAGGTCCCCAATTAGGGGGCACGTGAAAGGCAACTGATTGATGTTTCTCTCTTTCTCCCTCCTTTCCCATCTCTCTAAAAGTAAATTAAATCTTTTTTTAAAAAAGATATCTTGGCCTGTATTTGGGTTTTGATGTTGGTTTATACATTTGGGGGAAATTTTTATTTTGTGGTTTTGCCATACAACTGAATATCTTCGTTCCTTTTTGCTTTTAGGTTAGGGTTTAATGATAAAACTTACAGTCTTGAAAATAAATATGTTAATTCACTTGTCATTGCTTTTTGTTATGCAGTGACTATTACTTTAATACGGTTTTATGTTTTCTGAGCTCCATTGTGAAAACTGTAATTTTTTTTAGGTGTGGTGAAACTGGTCATGTAGCCATCAACTGCAGCAAGACAAGTGAAGTCAACTGCTACCGCTGTGGTGAATCAGGGCACCTTGCACGGGAATGCACAATTGAGGCCACAGCTTAATTATTTTCCTTTGTCGCCCCTCCTTTTTCTGATTGATGGTTGTATTATTTTTTCTGGATCCTCTTCACTGGCCAAAGGTTGGCAGATAGAGGCTACTCCCAGGCCAGTGAGCTTTACTTGCCATGTAAAAGGAGGAAAGGGGTGGAAAAAAATCGACTTTCTGCATTTAACTACAAAAAAAAAAAAGTTTAGTTTGGTAGAGGTGTTATGTATAATGCTTTGTTAAAGAACCCCCTTTCCTTGCCACTGGTGAATAGGGATTGATGAATGGGAAGAGTTGAATCAGACCAGTAAGCCCGTTCTGGGTTTCTTGAATATGTTCCCATGTAGAAGGTAAAAACCAATTCTGGAAGTGTTTGTGAGCTTCCACAAATAACTTTAATTTTAGCATAATGATGGCCTTGGATTGTCTGACCTCAGTAGCTGTTAAATAACATCAGTTAACATCTGTATCAGGCCCTACATAGATCATACAGTTGAGTGGGAGTAAACAAAATAAAAAGATAAATGTGCGTTTAACATTTGGGAGGAAAATTGGGATAAAAGCCTAAACAGGAACAACTTAGTGTTGCTACTTGATATGCAAATGACAAAGGTTTAGAACACATTCTCTGGCAAAGACGAAATCAAAAACCCATCTATGGGTTTTATGAGTAAACATCTATGTTCAGAGTAAGCGTAATTTGGAGCTATTCAGGAATTGCAGAGAAATGCATTTTCACAGAAATCAAGATGTTATTTTTGTATACTATATCACTTAGACAACTGTGTTTCATTTGATGTAATCAGTTTTAAAAGTCATGGAAAAAGCAACTGAAGTCCTAGATAATAGAAATGTAATTTTAAACTATCCAATAAAGCTGGAGGAGGAAGGGGAGTTTGACTAAAGTTCTTTTTGTTTCAAATTTTCATTGATGTATATAAGTGCAAAATGCCATATTAAAGAGGGGAATGTGGAGTACTGAAAGTTGACAGTTTGGACTCTTCTTTTTGTATTAACTCATTATGTCTTCAGTAATGAAAAATACCTATTTTAAGGAAGCATAAGGTTAGCTACTTCGGTGTCAGTTTTGCAGGGATGTAGAAGATTTAATTTTCTTTCTGTTCCATTTTAACAATGTCCTTTAGTTCTTTGTTTATACTGAACAGTTATAATACCATTACTATGTTTCAGCATTTTGTATTTTTCCTTGGCTTCACAAGGATCTGAAATACTTTATTCCTTTTTTTTTTCTTACAATGAGATCTAGATTTGAAATGAACCTTAGAAATCATTTAGTTTAATGAATTCACTTTATTAGATGAGTTACTAGGAGTTTAATTTGCTAAAAGAAGGTATAGCTACATAAAGCTTAGAACCTCAAGTATCCTTCCCACCCTATGCCTTCTATTCTTTTTTTGTCCCCCCACTAAACTAAATACAGTTAGTAGTGTGTTTCCCTGACTTCTTTTTCTCTTCACAACGCCATGTGATTTCTTGGGTGTATTGTAAATTTTTCATCCTTCAAATAGAGTCTGGTCAATTTTTGATGGTATATCACTGCAGTGTTAAGATATTGCTGTATCAGCCATTCTGTCCATATTCCAACTTTGTCAAATTAATAGTTCAAAGCAGGTAAGAAAGTCATAGCAGGTTTATTACTTTATAAATACAGGCTTACATGTTTCTTTTTCATTTTATATTTTTACTCAGCAGACTTTCACATGTTAACTAAGCATGTTAATTATTTTGATAATCATTGGTTTCTACAACCAATGTGAGATAGCATAACCTATTTTTAAAGGCATCACTGTTAAATGTAATATTCAGGGGTGGGGTGGTGGTACATGCACATGGGGTTATTTTCTCCCAAGGTTTCTGTCCTCAAGTAGAGAAACAAAATACAGGAAATAAGATATTTAGAGCTGCTTTGCTTCACACCATTCTTTGGGTTGCATTTGTAGTACCTTTGTGGCACCCTTTGATACACATAATTAAGGATCTATTTATTGACAACAGACTACAAAGTGTTCTTTGATAAGGGCATTTATTTGTATTGATGTCAGTTACTGAGCACAACATGAAAATGTGTTTTGCAGGGAAGTCAAGCTAATTACTAGGAACTGATGGGTAAGAAACCCAATTCTGAACTCCAAGTGAATTCTTCCAGGAGGTATGGACTACAAGGAAACTACTGCCATGTGTTTCTCTAATTTTTGCTGAGATTCCCATCATTGTAAGCTAGATATAAAAAAATCAAGGATTTTTCTTGTAATATTGATTGGAGAGGGTAGATGAAAGAACATTAAATAGGTAATATGATGAATTTTGCGTTGTCTAAAGGATGAGCCTTAATCTTGCTCTTGCATCCCTGTTAAGTTTTGCTGCCTTTTTGCATACTTCTATAAGCTGTTTCTCTTTAGCATCTTGAAGATTCATCACTGACTTAAATGGATCAATGTCTCAGCCACTTTTCCAAACTAGGTCCAGACAGGGTTTATAAATTGCATTTGGTTAAATTCTTTAATCTCTCAACACTTGCCCACTTTTTTTCTTTGTAACCTTGAGTTTTTTAAGAAAACAGCAGTTTTTCTTGAGTGTCCCTATATTTACTGATTTTTTTTTCTCTTCAGGTGTCATTTATTGTTTCCTAGTCTAGAGGCTTGATTATTCTCTTCAGCTTGCATTTGCTCTGACAAGAATATTTTAAAAGTGTGTAATGTTGCATTATATTAGTTACACTGTTGATACAGAACTTGATCACTTAAGGTAATCTCATTTTTTCATTATAGTGATAGGCATTTCTCTTGAAAATTTAGTAATTGTCTCTTAGTATCCTTCACTTAATACTTTTAGCATTTATCCATTTGTGTGCATAAATTTACATGAAAGGAGAGTCTAATGTTAAATTCTGGTTTAGCAAAACCACATTACACCGAGAGTTATGTAGTGCACTTACATGGTTTTAAAGTTATTTATAAATATTGAATATCACTTGTAAGAAAAATGTAAGAAAAAGTTGGTTTTCCTAGTAGGAAGTCACATTTCTGTTGAAATTATTGCAGAGAATCTTACAGAATGAACATTTATATGTAGTGTCTTAAGAGATTTTGCCTGTGAAGATTGTAGCTGTTGCACTTAAGTTATTTTTTGATTTAAAATAGTTAGATTATTCCTGGTACATGCTGTTCTTAGCATGTAGCAATTCTAAGGTCAGGAGGCCAGATACTTGGTTTTGTGATCATTGCAGACCATGAGATATTTTTTCCTGGGAAGTCAGCAGAAAGCTTATTTAGTATCAATATTCTAATTGAGAACTCCATCTAAACTTTCTAAACAGTATTTTTTGTATTTTTTTAATTGTTGTTCAACTACAGTTTCTCCATTTTCCTGCCACCACCTTCCCCTGCCCCACTCTCTATCCCTCCCCCACCGTGGCTTTCTCCATGGGTCCTTTATACATGTTCCTTGGCTAATTTTCCCCTTCTTTCATCCATTATCACCCTCCCCCATCTCCTGTGGTTACTGTCACTTTGTTCTTTACTTCCATGTCTCTGGTTATATTTTGTTTGCTTATTTTGTTGATTAGGTTGCACTTGTAGGTAAGATCATATGGTTTCTGTCTTTCACCGTCTGGCTTACTGCATTTAGCATGATACTCTAGTTCCATCCATGCTGTAGCAAAGGGTAGGAGCTCTTTCTTTCTGCTGCTTAGTATTCCATCGTGTAAAAGTACCATAGCTTTTTGATCCACTCATTTAATGATGGGCACTTAGGTTGCTTCCAGCCCTTGGCTATTGTAAATTGTGCTGCTATGAACATTGGGGTGCATAGGTTCTTTTGAATTGGTGTTTTGGGATTCTTAGGGTATAATCCCAGCAATGGGTATGCCAGGTAAAAAAGCAGTTCCATTCTTAGTTTTTTAAGGAAATTCCATACTGTTTTCCACAGTGGCTGCATTCTGCCTTCTACACTCTGCATTCCCACCAATAGTATACTAGTGTTCCCATTTCTCCACAACCTTGCCAGCACTTACTGTTTCTTGATTTGTTTATGATAGACATTGTGACCATTGTGAAGTGGTATCCCATTATGGTTTCGATTTGTGTCTCCTTAATGGCTAGTGATGCTGAGCATCCTTTCATATGTCTCTGGACCCTTTGTGTGTCCTCTTTCTTGAAGTGTCTATTCAGATCCTTTGCCGATTTCTCAATTGGGTTGTTTGTCTTCCTGGTGTGAGGTCATGTGAGTTCTTTATATATTTTGCCATGTGCTTGGTTCCCCGTTAATTTTCTTGATATTCCTTTAGCTGTGCAAGAGCTTTTTAATTTTATGAAGTCCCCATTTGTTTATTCTATCCTTTATGTCCCATGCTCTAGGGGGCATATCACTGAAAATATTGCTGCGTAGAATATCAGATATTTTCCTGCCTATGTTCTCCTCTAGGAATTTTATGCTGTTGCAATTTATATTTAAGTCTTTTATCCATCTTGAGTTTACTTTTGTGTATGGTATAATTTGGTGATTGAGTTTCATTTTTTTGCATATAGCTGTCCAGATCTCCCAACGCCATTTGTTGAAGAGGCTACTTTTACTCCAATTTATGCTTCTGCCCCTTTTGTCAAATGTTAAGTGACCATAGAGACGTGGGTTTATTTCTGGGTTCTATTCTGTTCCAATGTTCTGTGTCTGTTCTTATGCCAGTACCATACTGTTTTGATTACAGTAGCCTTGAAGTATACTTTGATATCAGGTATTGTATTCCCTCCTACTTTATTCTTTCTCAAAATTGCTGCGCCTATTCAGGGTCATTTATGGTTCCATATAAATTTTTAGAATGTTCTAGATCTGTGAAATGTGTCATTAGTATTTCAATAGGTATTGCATTGAATCTGTAAATTGCTTTGGGTAATATGAACATTTTAATGTTAATTCTTCCAATCCATGAACACATTCTGTACTTCCATTTGTGTCTTCCTTAATTTCTTTCTTCAGTGTTGTGTAGTATTCTGAGTATAGGTCTTTATCCTCTTTGGTTAAGTTTATTCCCAGGTACTTTATTTTTCTTGTTGCTATATCAATTGGAATTTTTCATCCTGATTTTTATTTCTGATATTTCATTGTTGTACAACAGTGCCTTTGATTTCTCAATAATGACTTTGTATCCCGCTGTTCTGCCAAATTCACTTACTGTATCAAGTACTTTTTTGGTGGAGTCTATAGGATTTTCTATGTATGCTATCATGCCATCTGCAAGCAATGACGGATTTACTTCCTCCTTTCCAATTTGGATGCCTTTTATTTCTTTTTCTTGTCTAATTGATGTGGCTGGGATTTCCACTACTGTGTTGAATAGAAGTGGTGAAAGTGTGGACATCCTTGTCTTTTCCTGATCTTACTGGGAAAGCTTTTAGTTTTTGCCCATTGAGTGTGATGTTGGCTGTAGGTTTCTCATATATGGACTTTATTAGGTTGAGGAATGCTCCCTCTACTCCCAGGTGGCTGAGTTTTTATCATAGATGGCTGTTGTACATTACTGAATGCTTTTTCCATATATATTGATATAATCATATGATTTTTGTCTTTCCTTTTATTTGATATATTACGTTTATTGATATTGTGCTATCCTTGCATACCTGAGATGAATTTCACTTGATCGTGGTGTATGATGTTTCTAATGTATTGTTGGATGCAGTTTGCCAATATTTTGTTCAGGAATTTAGTGTCTGTGTTCATCAGCAATATTGCCCTGTAGTTTTCTTTCTTTGTTGTGTGTTTATCTGGTTTTGGGATTAGGATGATGCTTATTTCATAAAAATAGTTTGGGAGTCTCCTCTTATTTTATTTTATTTTTTTATTTTTATTTTTATTTTTATTTTTATTTTTCGGAATAGTCTGAGAGGGATAGGGGTAGTTCTTCCTTAAATGTTTTTGTAAAATTCTTCTGTGCAACTGTCCAGTTCAGCCCTGGCTGGTGTAGCTCAGTGGATTGAGTGCGGGCCTGTGAACCAAGGGATCGCAGTTTGATTCCCAGTCAGGACACATGCCTGGGTTGCGAGCCACTTCCCGGCAAGGGATGCACGAGAGGCAACCATACATTGATATTTCTCTTCCTCTCTCCCTCCCTTCCCCTCTAAAGATAAATAAATAAAATGTTTTTAAAATTTTAAAAACAAAAAAACTGTCCAGTTCAGGGCTTCTGTGTGCTGGGAGTTTTTTGATTAATGCTTCAATTTCACCAGCTGTTACTGATCTGTTCAGGCTTTGTGCTTCTTCATTAGGTTCTGAAAGATTTTATTTTTCTAGAAATTGTCTACTTCACCCAATTTTCAAATTTCTTGGCATATGCTTGTTCATATTAATTTCTTACAATCCTTTGTATTTATGTGGTATCAGTTGTAATTTCTCCTCTTTCATTTCTGATTTTATTTTTTGGGGACTTCTCCCTTTTTTTTCTTGATGAATCTGCCTAAAAGTGTGTTCATTTTGTTTATCTTTTCATACAATCAGCTCCTGGATTTATTGATTCTTTAGATTGTTCTTTAGTCTCTATGACATTTAACTCTACTCTTACCTTGATTATTTCCTTCCATCTACTTGCTCTGGCCTTTGTTTTTATTGTTCTTCTAGTTCTTGTAGGTGTAGGGTTAGGTCGTTTATTTGAAATGTTTCTCTCTTCTTTAGGTAAGCCTGTATTGACATGTACTTCCTTCTTAGCACTGCCTTTGCTGTGCTCTGTAAGTTTTGGATTGTTGTGTGTTCATTTTAATATCTTTCCAGAAACGTTTTCTCTTCATCTCATTATTAACTAATTAATTGTTTAATAGCATGCTATTCAGTTTGCATGAGTTTGAATGCTTTTGAGTTTTTTCTGTGAGGTTGGTTTCTAGTTTCAGGCCCTGTCCAGGAAATTGCTTTATATAATTTCAACTTTCTTGAATTTGTTGAGGCTTCTTTTGTGTCCTACAATGTGTGTTTGAAAGGAATGTGTATTTTGCTTCTTTGGGATGAAAGGTTCTGTATACATCAGTTAAGTCCATTTGATCTAATGTGTTGTTCAGTTCTACAATATCCTTCTTGATATTTGTTGGAAGATCTATTCATTGTTGACAGAGGGGTGTTAAAACCCCCTACTGTAATTGTGTTGCTGTCAATATCTTTCTTAAAGTTCTCCAGGATTTTTCTTATATATTTGGGTTCTACTATGTTCAGTGCATATACGTTTACAGCATTTATGTCTTCTTGATGGAATCTTCCCTTGAGTATTATGCAGTATCCTTCTGAATCTCTTTTTATGGTCATTGTTTTAAGGTCTGTTTTGTCTGATAAAAGTATGCTACCCCAGCTTTATTTTCCTGTCCATTTCCTTGGAATATTTTTTTTCCAAACCTTTACTTTCAGTCTTTGTAGGTCTTTTGTTCTGAGGTGGGTCATTTGTAGGCAGCCTATCTGTGGGCCATGTTTTCTTATCTATTCAACTACCCTATGTCTTTTGATTGGAGCATTTAGTTCATTTACATTTAAGGTTATGATTGATAGGTACTTACTAGTTTCACCCCCCTCTTCCCCGTACCTGTGTTCCTCTTTTACTCTTTTTCTTCGTCCTCTTATAGTAGTCTCTTTATTATATCTTCAGTACTGGTTTGGTAGAGGTATATTCTTTCAGCCTGCTTTTGTCTGGAAAACTCATTATTTCACCTTGTATTTTAATTGATATACTTGCTGAGTAGAGTAAGTCTTGGTTGCAGGCCTTTGGTTCTCATTACTTGGAATATTTTTTGCCATTTCTTTCTGGCTTACAGTGTTTGTGCTGAGAAGTCAGCTGTTGGCCTTATTGGGACTCACTTGTATGTTACTTCCTGTTCCTCCCTTGCTGCCTTTAAGATTCTCTCTTTGTCTTGGAATTTTGCTATTTTAATTATGATATGTCTTGTAGTAGGCCTCAGGTTCCTCTTGATTGGGACTCTGGGCTTCCTAAATTTGTATGACTTTTTGTCTCATCAAATTGGTGAGGTTTTCCATCATTACTTTTCAAACAGGTTTCCTATTCATTGTTCCTCCTCTTCTCCTTCTGGAATCCCTATTATATGGATATTGTATTTTATGTTGTCCTGCAGTTCCCTTAACCCCTCTTCATTCTTTTTGAGTCTTTTTTCCTTTTCTTGCTCTTTTTGTGAGTCTTTTTCTACCTCCAGCTCACTGGTTCAGTCCTCTACTTAATAGCTGGCTTTTGATTCCTTCTACTGTGTTCTTCACTTCCTCTTGGCTTGTTGATTGTTTCTGTGTTTGTTTTCATGCTGATATAGTTTGCAATAGGTTCCTTGTAGCTTCCCTGTAGTTTTAGGTAATTCTTGCTGAGCTCATTGAGCTTCCTTATAACTGTTGTTTTGAACTTAGTATCTGATAGTTGCCTTGCCTCTACTTCATTTAGTAGTCTTTCTTAGGTTTCTTCCTTTGCTTTTGAATGGGGGTTTGTTTCTTTGTCTTACTGTTATTTGTGAGTCTCTTGTTTGCTTCTGTTTCTTAAATTGATCTGTTTTGACTCCCTGATTTTGTGGTATGAACTTTTATGATAGGAAACCTGTGAGATTCAGTGGTGCTGTCTCAGTCTCCTGAACTTGACGTTCCTGCAATTCCCTTTATGCCATTTGTGTTGGCTCTGTCGGTGTTATTGGGTTTGATTGTTGTTGTGTCATTTTTTGGTAGGTCCTTCCTGCAGCTGGTTGACTGAGGCTCACTCTGTCCACCATCTTGTTTGATGCTGTGCAGGTGCAGTCACATTGCAGCGAAGCTGATTCTTCTGGCTGGCTGAGGTTATAAGGCTTCTCTCACTGTTGTTCAGTTGTTTGTTCAGGTGATTTCCTCACAATTTATTGTAATTCATTCACTCCTCTGCCATCTTGCCTTAAAGAATTTTTATAAGTTTAAAAAAATTGTATGCCTGAGGCTTACTATGCACCATGACCTTCCCAGTTAGGAATTCATGATCAGATAGCCCTATAAATTACTTTCCATAGAATCCCTGTTTATTTTTCATCCACATTTCCCTCTTTTGATAAAATCAGTTTAAAAGGAGTCATCAGTGACCAAACTTTAGGTTGGATAGTCTCATCTGAGAGTGGTAGGATGGTTCATTCCTAGGAAGTCTCTGTATTGATGTCAATACCATGGGATATGAGTTGAGGCTGATTTTTTCCAAAATAGGAAAGGTAAGTAAATGGAAGGCAATCAGGTCTTAACAGCCTTCATTGCAATAAAAAGCACTCTGAATTGTTTCTGTCCTATGACCTGTATTCCTTCTGTCTCATTTTTTTCTATATTTCACAGATACCATTGCATTTACATAAGCCATGATAAGTGCTACCAGTTATATATGTTCAGTAATCAAATAGTTGGACTATATAGAAAAACCCAAAGAACAAGTGTAACTATTATGGCTGATACTATGTAATACATAGTATTATATAATTATCATTATATACATAACTATATAATGTTACATATTTAGCACGCAGATAAACAGTGGATTCTGAGTTCAGCATCAATCCATAAGTATACACACCTTGTTGGTGTCTTGGGATTGCTGTCTATCTCTTGTACTGGTGGCTTTACATCCTCAAGGAGTCTTTTATTTCCACAGACAGGGAGATGTCCATTCGTGGTTAGGCGCCTGATAAAAGTCCCTTCAAGTGAGGCTGGAGGCTGTCTTAACAATGTTCTTTTCAAAAATCAAAATCTCTAGCTATCAGTCAGTGATATTTAAAGTCTTTGTCTCCTGGTATCTTGCTACGAAAGGAAGCTGTTATCATCTTCTTCAAGTGACTTGACAAAATTTTGGCAATAGTGTAAGATGTCTCCTTTCAGTAGTGTCAATTCATAAGTTCCCTTATCTGAGTCTAGTGTAAGTTTACTGTGATGAAAAAAATGGGGATCCAGGTAGCCATCCTTGTGTCCCATAGACCTAACTATTTACAACCATCACCCATAAGATACACTGTAGGGGTTTTCATGACTTATTTTACAATTCTTCCTATGGGATTTCAAATCTTCAGGTGTTCAAGGTGTTATGGAGGGGAGAGACAGATCCAAGTCAGGAGACCCCCCCCAGCTTCAATTCTTGTCTCAACTGCAAGAGACAAATTCAAGCAAGAGACAACACATACAGTGGAAATGAGGTAGGAAGTTTAATAAACTTCCATGAGCACAAAGATGTAAGCACGCACCCAGATAGTCGAAATGCTCCAGGTACTAAGGAAAGAAAGTTTATCCTATACACTTGAGCTGAGACTGCAAGTGGGCCCTTAGCTAATCTAAGTATGCTGACTATTGGGGTTCAGGGGATATATACTATAGTGAGTTTCTAGGTTTCCCCTCTTTTGTCCTTTGGGAATAATATACAGCTATAAAGGCCTTCTTTTTCAGTTAGTAAAGGCTCTTTGTCTTAGTGAAATTGTTACAGAGGCTTCCTTTACCAGCATAAGCTCCTCTCTTCCTGCTCAGTTCCCACTTGTGATGTTGAGAACACCCTGCAATCTTAGTAAGATTGTTACAGAAGCCCCCCTTTCTCAGCACAGTCTTCAAGGACTCCCCTTCTCCTGTGCTCCTTTTGCTTGTGATGTTCGGGACACCTGGCAATTTTATAAAACCGAGCTCAGCACTGCTCAGTTAATTGGTGAGGCATGTCTTTCTTTTGCTTTTACCCTCCTCTATTAATTTATCTGTTAGATTGTAATAGCAAGGGCCCTGCCTTTATTTTGCATCTGGCCACTCATTCCTAGCTGCTACCTAACGGAGGGATCTTCTGAAACACCTCAGAGTTATTTCTATGTATTTTGAGATTTTAACCTTAAACCCTTAATGCGTAATGAAAAACTAGTAAGTAATCAATTAGCATTCTTTATCTTGGACATTATATAATCTCTAGAAATATTTATCATAGACATAAAAAGTTGTTATTAATATAAACTTGCTTTTGTAATACCCAGGCAAAATAAAGACATGTTCTGTTTTAAACCAAAAACTTAAGCTAGCTTTTATTTACTAAGGATTAATCATGTGAACAAGAAAAGCCTTTGACTTACTCTCTATGCTTCTGAGAATTTTAAAATAGTTCTTGCAAGTGCTTGTCTTTAAAAAATTTAACAATTCCATCTAGAGGTAGAAAATTATTTCACATTTACAACATAACGTATAGCCACATGCACACAGACCTTTTGGCTATGAGAAACTATAAAAGAATAATTGGATACAAATTTTGCCCTGGAGGCATTTACAATTTATATCTGTCCTTACCAATCAGGTAACAAATGACTTTCCCTCTTAAAATAAGACCAGCCATTTTTAATACCTCAAAGAATTGGGGTGACACCTAAATGACATCATAGGTTGAAAATTTACTTAAATCCTCTTCAAAGCTTTGAGAGATGAATTAAATGTTTTCCATTCATCATGCCCACTTTATAGTTTTTTTTCTAGTTGTACAAAAATTAGAAGTATCAAGGATCCTTATTTCAGCCATCTTAGTATTAATGAGAGGCTGACAGTTACGGGGCTTGTTGGCCTCAGAGGTATGATTTCCCATGTTAATTTTGAGATTTGTAGAGTCTGAACATACTTGTAGGAAAAGTCAGCTCTTATATGCATGTCTGTAAATGAGCTAAATGTAGTGGATAGTCCTGTACGATGGTTTCATTCCCTAGAGGAACTATTTCCTTAGGGTATCCCACAGATTCTTTTTTTAAAAAAGATTTTATTGATTGTGCTATTACAGTTGTCCCTATCTTTTTCTCCCTAACTTTATTCCTTTCTGCCTGCAACCCCCATCTACCAGCATTCCCTCCATTTAGTTCGTATCCATGGGTTGTACATATAAATTCCTATACTGTTCTTAACCTCCCTCTGTCTATTTTGTACCTACCAATTATGCTCCTTATTCCCTGTATCTTTTGCCCCATTCTCCTCCTCCCTGCTGATAACCCTCTATGTGCTCTCCATTTCTGTGATTCTGTTACTGTTCTAATTGGTTAGTTTGGTTTTGGTTTTTAGGTTTAGTTTTTGTGGTTTTGTCATTTCACTATTCATAGCTTTGATCTTTTTCTTAGATAAGTCCCTTTAACATTTTATATAACAAGGGCTTGAGGATGATGGAACTCCTTTAACTTGACCTTATCTGGGAAGCACTTTATCTGCCCTTCCATTCTAAATGATAGCTTTGCTGGATGGAGTAATCTTGGATGTAGGTCCTTGCCTTTCATGACTTGGAATACTTCTTTCCAGCCCCTTCTTGCCTGCAAGGTTTCTTTTGAAAAATCAGCTGATAGTCTTATGGGAACTTCTTTGTAGGTAACTGCCTCCTTTTCTCTTGCAGCTTTTAAGATTCTCTCCTTATCTTTCATCTTGGGTGATGTAGTGATGATGTGCCGTGGTGTGTGCTTCCTTGGGACTCTGAGCTTCCTGGAAGTCTATTTATTTGCCAGACTGAGGAAGTTCTCCTTTATTTTTTCAAATAAGTTTTACATTTCTTGTTCTTCCTCTTCTCATTCTGGCACCCCTGTGTTTCGGATGTCGGAACATTTAAAGTTGTCCTGGAGGTTCCTAGGCCTCTCCTCATTTTTTTGAATTCTTGTTTCTTCATTCTGTTCTGGTTGAATGTTTGTTTCTTCCTTCTGGTCCCAACCATTGATTTGAGTCCCCGTTTCCTTCCCTTGACTGTTGGTTCCCTGTACATATTTTATTTCACTTTGTATATCCTTCACTTTTTCCTCCATTTTGTGCCCATACTCAACCATTGCTGTGAGCATCCTGATTACCATTGTTTGAACTGTGCATCTGATAGATTGGCTTTTCTTCATCACTTAGTTGTATTTCTTTCTTTTGGGGGGGGGGGTTGATCAGTTATTTCATTTGGGCCGTATTTCTTTTTCTTGGCATGCTAGTTACATGTTAAGGGGCAGAGCCTTAGGTTTTAGTCAGGGCGGGGCAACCCACTTGGCTGCTTTGGGGCACTATATGTGGGAGAGGGTTCAGAGAAGAAAAGTGCCACTTGGTTGGCTCTCTGCGGGCTTTCAGTCATTTACCCCACTACCCACAAGTGAATTGGGCCCTTCTGGTGCTGATTCCTGGGTGAGTGGGTTTGTGTATGTTCTAGGATCCTGTTTGTTTCTCCCATACTCTCCTGTGAGGCCAGGAGTTTCACAATCCCCACAGGATTTTACAGCCAGAGATTTTGAGGCTTTATTTCCCTACGCTGAAACCATGGGCTGCGTTGTCTGTCTTGCTCCCCTGTTGTCCCTCCCGGTTTATCCGCACACAAATGTGGTACTGCCCTGTCCTCCAGCCAACTCTTCTCTGTGTGTCCTCTCCTCCACAGCAGCCTGTCTCTACCCCTCCTACCAGTGTGAATGAGCATTTCTTCTTTAACTCCTTGGCTGTTGGACTTCCATATATTTAGATTTTTCTGGCAGTTCTGGTTATTTTTTGTTTCTAAATTTGTTGCTGTCCTTCTTTGGGTTGTGGGACAAGGCAAAGTGTATCTATCTACACCTTCATCTTGGCCATAAATTATTTACATTCTATCCCACAGATTCTTAGTCACCTAGGATTACCCGAGCAAAGGCCAGTAAGAGCTTACCAGATGCTGCTGGAATCACAACGCTTTCCAAGGCACTGGTCCCTCTCTTAGGGTGCCCTGAGTTTCTCCCCAGGGCTCCCACTGGCTTTGGGATTAGGATCAGCTGTGCTACCTCAGCAGACAACTCTATGTGTCTGTCTCTGCCACTGTGGGTTCAGGGATCTGAAAAACTATCATCCCATTGGCTATTCAAATTGGGGGAGCAAGTATCCTTTCCCTTTTAGAACTAATGAGTTCCATCTTTCATTTAACCAGGAAAGATTTTGTTCACATTCTCAGTAAGAAATCCATGTTAAAAAGCCAAAATTGAACACAGCAACCCATTTGTTTCCCTTTCCCTGGGTTGTTTCAACCCATATCCGCCTTGAGGATTTTTAAAGAACAGCTCAGAAAGTCATGGACCTGATACTTAGGCCCCGAACTCAAGAGACACTTCTAAAAACAATTGAAAAATCCTCTTTACTCTTAACTTCATTCCTTCCCAAGGAATCAGTATGTTCTATTGCAACACAGTTACAATGATGGAGTTACGGGTGCATCAGTTACATCCAAGGGACCTGTGCACATTGTTGAGAATTTTCAGGAATCCAGTGTAGCATTATACTGCAGTGTACAAAATTCCACATTTACCTTTGATCAATAGCATAGCCCTTTTTGGGGTGGTTGATTCTTCCAGAAAACATATAAATTATGCTCTCTGGCACAAAAGTATTTGTAACCTTGTCTACTTAAAGTGCCAGTAGTAAAACCTTGGGATTTGGGGGATGTCAAAAGTTTTTAGAGCACACGTGTCTTTTACTATCTGTTTAATTTTTTTCTAATGTAAGAAGTGTATTTAGAAAGTCACAGAGGCAGAAGTGAGCCAGCTGGCTCACAGCTTTTCTTCTTCCTTCAAAGCATGAATCTATGCACTCCTAAGCTCCAAGAACCCATCTTTTGCCTTTGTAGCTTGTTTCCTGAGCCCACAGAGCCCAGCTGGCTCACTTTTTCTACCTCTGTGACTTTCTAAATAAACTTTTGCTTGTATTTGGTGGGGTTAGCATAAATCCTATAACAGTCTCATGGAGTAGTGTTAGTAACTTTTTTCTATAATTAGAGATGCATACATTTGGCTTGAATTTGTCAGGGTGGGTCCTGAGCATCAGTATTTTATATTTCCAGATGATTCTAAGGAGCCATGGGATTGAAAACTATTGAGATAAGTAACCAAGATCAAAACCTTTGTGGTATAGTTGGAATTTGAGAAAAGCTCACTCTCCTGTTTTTATGCTCTTAATTGCAAATTGTTTACATGTAATTAATCCTTCTTGCTTGCCTAAGAATTGAAAGAACATTCATTAAACATAACTGCTTCACATGTGTCCATTTTCAGCCCCACTACAAACCTTAACAAGAAATTTAACTACTATTAATCTTTTAATAAGTATTTTGATAACAAGCTGTGCTGTTAAACCTGTCTTCTAAGATAGCTGATGCATATCTGATGGTAAGGATGGGAGTGGATTCTCAAAAATAGCAAACTTGGTCTTTCTCACATTTCTGTTTCTCCCTTTGTAAAAATATACAGCAGTGGGGAAAAGTAGGTTTACAGTTTGAGTACACAACAGTTTATTCTTGTATTATTATTTCCATAACCTGAATGTCTTTTTCCATATGAACAACTGTAAACCTACTTTTGTCAATCCTTGTACTTTTCCTGAATGGGTCTGAGGAGACAGGGCAGTTCCATTGAGTACTCCTGATACTTCCTAGTGATTTTTACTACGTACTATTGTAGTTCTCTGTTTTGAGCATTGCATCTTTCATTGAATATACTTTGCAGTATGACCCACAAGCCAGAGGCTAGAACCTGACTACCTTTGTCTCCCCCACAGAATATTGCTAAGTGACCAAGCTTAGGCAAAAATAAAATTGGTGGCAGATGTAGAGGTAATTCAGTAACTTGTCGGTAAGAATTTTTCCACTCCCTTGAGATGGACATCCTTCATAAGCAGTACTACCTGCATCTCTAATAATCTCATCCCATGGCTTGGTTTAACAGAATAATCATCCTCTTAGGTTTGATTTAAATATTTGCTGTTAGCTTGCCCTCTTATTCCTCCAGTAATGATGGTCATTGGACCAAGGTTATCACAATGAGGCTTTCCTTTAAAGTAGATGCATGTGGGTGGAACAGGGCAGTTCCCCAAACAGAATGGGTGACTCCAGTTGTTCTGTGTACTAAATTTTTACTTCCTGGATCAAGCCACAGAGATCATGTGTTAGGTACATTAACTAAGGATGTTTCTTAGACTTAATGCTTGGCTAATGTACCTACCATTTAAAAGGAAGCATTAAATGATCATTGGAGCCCTTAGGAACTTCTAATTGAGAATTGACCAAAAATCACCCTGACCATTGTGGCTCAGTTGGGTGTTATTTCACAAAGTGAAAGGTCACTGGTTTGATTCCTGGTGAGGGCACGTGCCTGGGTTGCAGGTTTGGCCCCCAGATGGGCCGTATATAAGAGACAACTCATCGATATTTTTTAAAAAATATATTTTATTGATTATGCTATTACAGTTGTCCCATTTTCCCCCCTTCGTTCCCCTCCACCCTGCACACTCCCTCCCACCCACATTCCCCCCTTTAGTTCATGTCCATGTGTCATAAGTTCTTCAGCTTCTACATTTCCCACACTATTCTTACCCTCCCCCTGTCTATTTTCTACCCACTGTCTATGCTACTTGTTCTCTGTACCTTGTCCTCCTCTCTTCTCCTCCCACTCCCCTGTTGCTAACCCTCCATGTGATCTCCATCTGTGTTTCTGCACCTGTTGTAGTGTTTTGCTTAGTTGGCTTTTGTTTTAGTTGGGGTTGTTAATACCTGTGAGTTTGCTCTCTTTTTACTGTTCATATTTTTTATCTTCTTTTTCTTAGATAAATCCCTTTAACATTTCATATAATAAGGGCTTGGTGATGATGAACTCCTTTAACTTGACCTTATCTGAGAAGCACTTTATCTTCCCTTCCATTCTAAATGACAGCTTTGCTGGATAGAGCAATCCTGGATGTAGGTCCTTGCCTTTCATGACTTGGAATACTTCTTTCCAGCCCCTTCTTGCCTGTAAGGTCTCTTTTGAGAAATCAACTGACTGTCTGATAGGAACTCCTTTGTGGGTGACTCTGCCTTTATCCTTTGCTGCTTCTAGAATTCTCTTCTTCATTTTAATCTTGGCTAATGTAATTATGATGTGCCTTGGTGTGTTCCTCCTTGGGTCCAACTTCTTTGGGACTCTCTGAGCTTCCTGGACTTCCTGGAAGTGTTTTTCCTTTACCAGATTGGGGAAGTTCTCCTTTATTATTTGTTCAAATAAGTTCTCCACTTGTTGCTCTTCTCCTTCCCCTTCTGGTACCCCTGCAATTTGGATGTTGGGACGTTTAAAGATGTCCTGGATGTTCCTAAGCCTCTCCTCATTTTTTGAATTCTTGTTTCCTCCTTGTTTTCTGTTTGGTTGTTTCTTTCTTCCTTCTGGTCCACTCCGTTGATTTGAGTCCGAGTTTTCCTCCCTTCTCTATTGGTTCCTTGTGCATTTTTCTTCATTTCACTTATTGTAGCCTCCATTTGTTCATCTAATTTGTGAGCAAAATCAACCAATTCTGTGAGCATCCTGATCACCAGGGCTTTGAATTGTGCATCTGATAGGTTGGCTCTTTGTCGCTTAGATAAATTGACTTTGGGGCTTTGATTTGTTCTCTGGTTTGAGCCATTTTTGTTTCTGGTTTTTGTTTTTTGTTTTTGGCCTAGTCGCAGCTGTTAGGTAGTAAGGGGTGGAGCCTTAGGTGTTCCCCAGGGTGGTGCAGCCCAGTCGCTGGGTAGTGACGCTGTATGTGGGGGCAGGGTCCGAGAGGGAACAATGGTGCTTGCTCCGCTCTCTCTCGGATTCCAGTCCCTTCTGCTGCTTCCCCTTCACCTGGATTATCTGCACGTGAATGTGGGAACACCTGGTCAGCCAGCCGCCTTGCACGGCCTCACTGGGTCTGCACAGTTGCCACCCTGTGCCCTGGGTCTGCTAGCTGCTGCCTGTGCCCCTAGGGTCTTCCAGCCACTGCTGCCTGCATGCCTGGTCCACACCACCACTTTTTCCTGCTGCGACTCTGCCCCTCTTACTGGTCTGGATGAATGGTTGTTGACTTCCGTACAGTTCAGTTTTCTATGAGTTCTGTTGTTTTGTTGTTCCTAAATCTTTGTTATCGTTAATTTTGGTTGTGAGAGGAGGCACAGTGTGTCCACCTACACCTCCATCTTGGCCGGAAGTTTGATATTTTCTAACACTGATGTTTCTCTCCCCGTCTCCTTCCCTTTCCCTCTCTAAAAATAAAAAAAAATTTTTAAAGAATTTACCTAGAATCAACTGATGAATAAGTGGAACAACAAATGTTTCTCTCTCTAAAGAAAATTGATTAGACATGGATGAATGGTTTGAGGTCAGGAAAAGATTTCTGACTGATACAGACATAAACCCTATTAGAGAGATGGGCATTTTATCCAGGGTATTTTAATTTGGAAAAGTCAAACTATATTTGTGTTAAATGATATGGTCTGTCTCACACAGGTGAGATGACATTACAAGTTGTGACCATTTGTCCACCAATATTTTGCGTGACAGTTTTCACACAATAAACCTAAACAGAAAAGGCAGAGGTCAGAGCTTGCCAACCCTTTTTTCTGAAGAGGACAGAGTTCAGAGGGAAGATTTTCGGTTTTCCATTTTATTTTTAGTTACTGAATTTGGGTTGAGGAGAGGGGTGGTGGGGAGAGAGAAAGAAACATCAATTTGTTGTACCACTTATTTATGCATTCACTCCTTGTATGTGCCTTGACAGAGATTGAGCCACCCACTTTGGCATATATGGATGATGTTCCAGTGCTTTTCTGTTTTTTAAACAGTACACCTGAGAAGAGAAGCAAGGACTTGGCACTGACTTTGAAACCCTTTCTGCTTCTCTGCTGTGGGTGCAAGAGAGCCTATTCACTCTAGTGATACTCATGTTAATATTCACAATTGTATCACAATTACCGTATCTGCCAAGTAGATACTTTTTTCAAAATTGCTTCATTAACTAGGTTTCTGAATCAGATGGGTTAACCGCTTCCCCCCCAAAATACGCTGGAATTGGAATAGTTGCCAGATGATAAGTGGTAATGAATGAAGGAAACATGATTTACTATTTAATACAATTTTAACTTAAAAAAATTTTAATTATGAAAAGACTTAAAGAAGTAGAGGCAATAATGGTTCAATGAGTTTCATGTATTATTCAATTAAACATCCATCAACTTTCTGTACCCTATCCTTTTTCTTTCTTTTTTTCTTAATTGAATTTATTGAGATAACATTGGTTAATGAAATTATACAGGTTTCAGGTACACAGTTCTAGGTTATATCTGTATATTGTGTGTTTACCACCCCAAATCTCCTTCTATCGCCATTTATCCTCCCTTTACCCTCTTCTACCTCTCTGTAGTGTCCCTTCCCTCTGGCATTCACCATACTGTTGACTGTGTCCATGAATCTTTTTTTTTTAATTTGCTTAATCGCTTCACCTTCTCACCCAGCCCTCA
This sequence comes from Anoura caudifer, assembly GCA_004027475.1. Taxonomy (NCBI): domain Eukaryota; kingdom Metazoa; phylum Chordata; class Mammalia; order Chiroptera; family Phyllostomidae; genus Anoura; species Anoura caudifer. The sequence continues at coordinate 51,068 of PVKU01006416.1, forward strand.
ACCCTCTCCCTTCTGACAGATGTCAGTCTCCCCCCTTTATTTGTTAGAGTATCTTAAAAGGAAATCTCAACTATCATATAATTTTACCCATAAATGTTTTTAAAACAACCACAGTATTGAAGGGAGGGTCACAAGATGATGATGGAGTAGGAGGATAGTTCCTCCTCCTAGAACCAAACTGGAAATAAAAATGGAAATAGCCACCCAAAATAACCAACCGAAGAAAACCTGAAGGGGAGACTTTTAACCAAGGATTGGCAAAAACCAACTCAAGACTGGTAAGGAGGGTGAGGATGCAAAAGGGAGGGTGAGGACACTCTCATGGGCAGCAGGCTGAGGTTACAGCATGACTGTGGGAGCTTCACCCTGAGAGGAGTGAAGCCTAGATCCCAGACCGGGATCCCAAGCATAGAGTCAGTGCTGGGATCATCCATCCACATGGCATTCAGTGCCTAAAGGCCATGGGGTTTTTGTCTGCGAGGAAAAGACAATCTGGAGAGAAAGCCACTATTTTTTTAAGGGGCCAAACCACAGTTGTTTTTTTTTTCACGGCCACTCACCTTGGGCTCCAGTGAAGGGAGGGCAGCATGGGCTACAATTACCTGAGGAGAGTTTGGAGTGGAAGGTACTGGGGAAAGAGATGGAGGAGCTGCTGCTGGAATCCATGTGCTGGCTAATCCCCCAATACTGCAGAAGCCATTGTTTTTGAGAAGAGCAAGCTCCTCCCAGGAGAAAAACAATTACCCCATCCTCTGGGATACCTTTTGCCATGCTCTCTGGAACCCTGGTTGCCCCAACCTGCATCTTAACCTCCGTAGAGGAGACGACAATGTAGGCAGACTTGGGGTATCAGAGACTGACTTTAGGGTATGGCCATTCCCAGCACTTTCCCAGGAGCCACTAGTACTCCATGGGAGACCCACAGAAACACCAGCATTCAGACTCAAACTCTGGGCCCTGGGGGCATCACTCACTTTCCTACTAGGGGCTCCAGCCTGCAAAGTTCAGGGGAGTAATCTGGGGCAGACTCAAATGTGTGGCTCAAGGTAGGAGAACACACCCACCATCTTTCCTGAAGTCTAAAAGGCACCTCCCCACCATGGAAGATCCAGTGGTACCATCTTGCTGATTCTGCCAGAAGCCCTGCCAGAAACATTCTGGTCAGAAATTAGACTGGCAATAGGCTGGCAGGTAGAGGCAGATCCTGCAGCACAGCATAGATGATCCCATGCACAGACAAGCCTGGAGGAGACAGCCACAAATTGTGAATCACTTGTAGCTTTGAACAGGCTGCCAAGGACTAGACATGGACAGCATCTGATATTGACTTAAATCAGCTACAGAAAACTTCAGAGCCATATCCAAAGGGAGAACCCAGCAGGAAAGCACTAAACATTGCAGAGATGAATTCCAGTTTGTGCTTTCAATTGTTTTCATTATTTCTTTTTCCTAGCCTTTGTATTCAGTATTATTTTTCCTTGTTTTTTCCTTCTATTTTTCTTTCATATTGCTTATTTTACTTTCATTTTTATTACGTTTTTCCTTTTTTTCCTTTTATTTCTTATTTCTTATGTCTGTATTCTTCTTTGCTGTTTTCCTATTTCTATTCCTTACTGTTTCTATTCTTTTTGTCCTCTCATAATCATTTATCTTTCCTTTAATCTTCTTGTATTTTTTCTATTCAATTTCTTTCTGCTTTTATTATTCTTTGCTTTTTTGTTGTTGGAGTGTATTTGCTTGTTTTGTGTTTTTGTATGTGTGTGTTGTTTTGTTCTGTGAGCACTTGTGCAACAGTATAGAAGATGGGGTTGAGCCTCTCAGCTAGCCAGAGGGAAGATCCTACCAATGAACAGGCCAACAATAATCAAGACCCCAAAACAATAGGAGAGCCCGCATAACCCTCACAAAGTTCATTCCTAGAGCCTCCAGCTCAGGAGAGCAAGCACACTGTTCCACTGGGTCCCACAGGACTCCTAACACATAAGACCACCCCATGAAGACAGGGAGTCAAAGCAGATCTATCTAATATATACAAACTAACAAGTTAAAGAGAAAACAAATGGGGAGACAAAGAAACAACCCTCAAACAAAAGAAAAGGAGGAATCTCCAGAAAAAAAGCTAAATAAAATTGAGGAAAGCAATGAAGTGAAGTTCAAAGTAATGGTTATAAGGATGCTCAAGGAAATCAGTGAGAACTCTAAGGAACTTAGTGGGAAGTACATCAGCATGAGAAAAATGACACAAACTGAGTGAGAACAAGTTGGAAAGGAAGAATGCACATGTGAAAATGAAGATTACAATATAAGGACTTTAAAACAAGGCTAGGTGAAGTACAGGATCAAATCAGCAATTTAGAAGACAAAGTAGATAAAAAAACCCAATCAGAGTAACAAAAAGATAAAAAAGACTTTCAAAGAATGAAGACAGTTTAAGGGAACTTTGGGACAACATGAAATATAACAATATCCACATCATAGGGATAACAGAAGGAGAAGAAACTAAGCAAGGGATAGAAAACCAGTTTGAAGAATAATTACATGAAACTTCCCTAACCTGGTGAAGAAAAAAGTCACAAGTTCAGAAAGCAGAGAGTCCCAATTAAGAACTCAAAGAGACCCACACCAAGACACATCATAATTAAAATGGTGAAGTTTAAAGACAGTAAATTAAAGGCAGCAAGAGAGAAACAGTTGCCTACTAAGGAATTCCAATAATATTGTCAGTTGATTTCTCAAAAGAAACACTGTAGTCCAGAAGGGATTGGCATAAAGTAGTCATAGTAATGAAAAGCAAGGATGTGCAACCAAGACTACTCTATCCAGCAAGGCTAACATTTAAAATTGAAGGCAAAGATAAAGAGCTTCCCAGACAAAAAAAGGAGTTCACTACCAACAAACCAGCATTGCAAGAGATGTTAAATGTACTGCTTTAAGACAAAAACTAAACAGAGAGCAAGGAATATAGGTATACAGGGGGGAAATGGTAATGAATAAGTACTTATTAATATCTTAAATGTAAATGGGTTAAATGATCCAATCAAAATGCATAGGGTGGCTGAATGGATAGGAAAACATGACCTATATTTATGTTCTCTACAAGAGATCCACCTCAGCACAAAAGATTTATACAGGCTGAAAGTGAAACAATGGAGAAAACATGTATTCCTTGCAAATGGAGACCAAAAACAAACAAACAAATGAAGCCAGGGTAGCAATACTTTTATCCAAAAAAATAGACTTCAAAACAAAAGCTGGAACAGAGACAAAGAAGGTCACTACATCAATCAATTCGATAAGACAATATAACCCTTGTAAACACATATACACCCAATATAGGAGCATGTAAATATATAAAGATATTGGTGGACTTTAAGGAAGCAATTGACAGCAATACAGTCAATGTATGAGATTTTTAACACCGCTGTCACCAGACTAAAATTCAACAAGGAAATCCTGACCTTAAATAACACACTAGATGAAATGGGTTTAATTTATATTTATGGAACATTTCAAGCCGAAGCAGCAGAATACACATTCTTCTAAAGTGCACATGGATCATTCTCAAAGACAGACCATGTGGTAGGACAAAAATACATCTGAACAAGTCCAAGAAAAATTAAATCATATAGATTTTTTGGATTATAATGGCATGAAACTAGAAATCAACCTTAATAGAAAACTAAAAAACATTCAAATTCATGGGGGCTAAATAGCATGTTATTAAATAATAAATGATTTATCAGTGAGATCAAGGAAGAAGTCAAAAATTTGGAAACAAATGAAAATGAACACACAACACCCCAAAACCTATGGGACACAGCAAAAGCATTCCTGAGAGGGAATTTCATAGTATTGCAAGCCTGCCTCAAGAAAATAGAAAAATAGAAAAATCTCAATCTAACCCTACACACACACACACACACACACAAAAGAAAAACAACCCACAAAACTAGAAAAACAACAACAAAGTCCAGAGTGAGTAGGAGGAAGGAAGTAATAAAGATCAGAGCAGAAATAGATAACACAGAGACTAAAAAAATACAATTTAAAAGATCAAGAATCCAGGAGCTGGTTCTTTGAAAACATAAAATTGACCAAATTTTAACCCAACTCTGCCCAGCTAGTTAAGAACTACAAAGGAAAATATTTCAGTTAAAGATCATGTGGAAAAGCAAAAGGAAAAAAAGGAGAGAGGACCCAAATAAAATCAGAAATGAAAGTGGGGAAGTAACAGCTGATAACACAGAAATACAAAGGATTGTAAGAAAATACTATGAGCAACTATATGCCAAGAAATTGGACAACCTGGGGAAAATGGATAAATTTCTATAAACATATATCCTTCCAAAACTGAATCAGGAAGAAGCAGAAAACCTGAATAGAACAATAACAACTAATGATATTGAAACAGTAATTTAAAAACTTCCAGCAAATGAGAGTCCTGGACCAAATGGTTGCACAATCAAATTTTGTGAAACATTCCCAAGGAAAACTAACATCTTTCCTTCTCAAACTATTCCAAAAAATTCAAGAAGAGGAAGACTTTCAAACTCTTTTTACGAGGTCAGTATTATCCTAATTCCAAACCAGGTAAAAACAACCTGGGATATAGGTCAATATCCATGATGAACATAGATGGTAAAATGCTCAACAAAATGTTAGCAAACAGACCCAGCAATACATTCCAAAGCTCATACACCCTGATCAAGTGGGATTTCTTCCAATGGATGCCAAATTGGCACAATAGTTGTAAATCAATACATATGTCACATAAAATGAATGATAAAAATCACATGATCATATCAATAGATGCAGAAAAAGCATTTGAGAAAATCCAGCACCCATTTATGATAAAAAAAACAAAAACAAAAAACCCACCAACGTGGGAATAGAGGGATCATACCTCAACATAATATGGGCCACATATAATAAACCTACAGATAACATTACACTCAATGGACAAAAACTAAAAGCAGTTCTCTTAAAATTAGGGGAAAAACAGGGGTATCTGCTTTTACCGCTTTTATTCAATACAGTACTGGAAGTCCTAGCCAGACTGATTAGACATGAAGAGGAAATAAAATGCATCCAAATTGTAAAGGAGGAAGTAAAACTGTCCTTATTTGGAGACAACATAATATTGTCTCCACTGAAAAAATACTAGACTAATAAATGAATTAGCATTGTAGCAAGAAAAAAAATCAATATGCAGAAATCTATGCCATTTTTATACCAATAATGAACTATCTGAAAAGGATACTAAGAAAACAATCCCATTTATTATTGCAACAACAACAATAAAAATATAAGGTACTGAGGAATACATTGAACCAAAGAAGTAAAGACCTGTACTTGGAAAACTACAGGACATTCAAGAAAGAAATTAAGGCCCTGGCTGGTGTGGCTCAGTGCATTGAGTACCAGCTTGCGAACCAAAGTGTCACTGATTCAATTCCCTATCGGGGCACATGCCTGGGTTGTAGGCCAGGTCTCCGGTGTGGGGTGCATGAGAGAAAACCATACCTTGATGTTTCTCTCCCTCTCTTTCTCTTTCCCTTCCCCCTCTCTAAAAATAAATAAAATATTTTTTTAAAAAGGAAAGAAATTAAGGAAGAAACAAATAAGTGGAAGTATATACTATGTTCATGGATTGGACGATTTACAACTAAAATGTTTATACTACCCACAGAAATTTATAAATTCAACACAATTCCTATTAAAATACTAATGACATATTTCACAGATCTAGAACATGTTCCAAAAATTTATATGAAACCAAAAAAGAGCCTGAATAACCTCAGCAATCTTGAGAAAAAACAAAGTTGGAGGGATCACAATACCTGATATCAAACTATACTGTAAGTCCACTGTAGTCAAAACAGTCGTACTCGCGTAAGAACAGACACATAAATCAATGGAACACAATAGAGAGCCCAGAAGTAAATCCATGTTTTTTATGGCCAATTAATATTTCACAAAGAAGGCAGTAGCACACAATAGTCTAAAGACAATATCTTTAATAAATGGCTTTGGGAGAACTGGACTTGTATATGCAAAAAATGAAAGTAGACCACCAATTTACACCATACACCAGAATAAACTAAAAATGAATAAATGACCTAAATATAAGTTGCAATATCATTAAAATCTTATAGGAAAACAGGTATAAAATTTCAGACATCTTCCATAGCAATATTTTTGTTGACATATCTCCTAAGGCAAGGGGAAAAAAAGGAATAAAAACAAACGACCTCATCAAAATAAAAAGCCACACAGCTAAGAAAACAATTATCAAAATGAAAGGGAATCTACTGTATGGTAGAATATATTTGCCAATGATACATGGGACAAGGGTTTAATCTCCAAATATATTTAAAAATTATATGACAACACCAGGAAGACTAACAATCCAATTAGATTGACCTGAATAGACATTTCTCCAAGGAGGACATACAGATGGCCCATAGACATATGAAAAAATGCTCAACATTACTAATCACCCAGGAGATGCAAATGAAAATCACAATGAGATATCACCTCATACCTGCCAAAATGGCTATCATAGTAAATCAACAAACAAGTGCTGGTGAGGATGTGGAGAAAAGGGAATCCTTGTGCACTGTTGTTGGGAACGCAGATTGGTGCAGCCACTGTGTAAAACAGTATGGAGTTGCCTAAAAAACTTTAAAATGGAACTGCCTGTTTACCCAGTATTCTATTTCTGGGAATATATCGTAAGAATCCTGAAACACCAGTTAAAAAGAATATTGTACCCCTATGTTCATAGTAGCATTATTTACAATAGCCAAGATTTGGAAACAGCCTAAGTGCCCATCAGTAGATGAGTGGATTAAAACAGTGTACATTTACACAATGGAATACTGTACAGCAGCAAAAAGAGAAGGAATTCTTACCTTTTGTGACAGCATGGATGGAACTGGAGACTATCATGTCAATGAAATGAGTCATTCAATGAAAGACAAATACTCATATGGTCTCACTTATAAGTGGAATATAATGAACAAATAAACTAATGAGCAAAATGGAACCAGAGGCATAGAGCCATGGAACAGATTGGCAGCTGTAAGAGGGGAAGGTGGATAATGGGATGGGGTGAGTGAAAATGAAGGGATTAGTCAGAGAACATATACATGGATGAACCATGGATATGAACTACAGTGTGGGGATTGACTGTGGGTGTTGTGGGGGCTGGGTGGAGAGGGCAAAGGGGAAAAATAGGGACAACTGTATTAGAATAAATATTTTTTTAAAAACCACAATATTAACATTTGACAAGATTAATAATTAGTAGCATGAAAAACTCAGTCTTGTGTTTAATTTTCTTTATGCAAGAATATTTTATTTTAATTGATTTGTTTCCATGAGAATCCAAATGCTCTGTATGCATTACATTTGGTAATATCTTCTACAGATCTTAAATCTGTAACAGTTTTTTGTCTTTACTGGGGAAAAACTGAATTTCCAATTACCTGTATTTGGCTGATTGCATCCTGTAGCATTTTTTTCCACATGGTTTATTCTCCAGTTTCTGTAAAATGGTAGATCTAAAACTTTAATTACATTTTGGTCCTGTTTTCCTTCTTTTAGGCAAGAAATCTCACAGGAGATGCTGTCCTGTGGCATCATATCAGGATGCACATAATGTCAGAATTCTTTACTTTTGATGATACTAAGCTTGATCAATAGATTCAGGTGATTTAATTCTTTTCTATGCATTTAAAAGTCCCTCACCAATCTTGCACCTAATGTTTTCAGCAGCTGTGGATGATAACTATCTAGATCTATTCTAATATATTTCAGTCCCGGAGAACAATTTGTGAAAGGGCCATAAATCCTTGAAAAGGCACGCCAATGGTAGAAGACCCTGGAAATTAAAGTGTGTAACTTCCAAAACTTGGCCAAATAATCTATCACTTTCTCCCCTAAATTCTGTTGGTACTGTTGTATGTTGGCCTCTTAAACCCTTCTGATTTTAGCATCAGAGGCATGCTCATTTTTGAGGCTGTGTAGCATCGTGCACACAATATGGACTGTGCACACTCATTGGAATCTCAGCTAAAAGTCAGTTGTTCGCTTAGATTTGGAACTGAGCATGTAGCTTTAAGATCTAGTTTCCTTATCTGTTAAGTGAAAAAAAAAAGACCTTTTATCTTGCTGGATCATTATGTAGTAGATGAGCCATTGTTGGTAAAGAACCTAGTACTTACTAGAATATGAAATGGTAGCTATCATTTTTATTCAAACTTCCTATAGTGCCACTAGATGTTTTGTATGCCACCTGAGAGCAATACCACTCAGTATTTTTGGCAAATCTGAAATGGGCTGGGTTGAACTGGTTCAGGCAAAATTTTAATGTGTGACCACTAACTCCAGAGCCTTTGAAAGTCAGCTGTTGGTGGTTAGAGTAAAGCTGGTCACCTGGAAAATGGAGGAGGTAGTGTAGTCCCTCCAGGGACTATGACAGCTACTTGGCTCCTCTTCATTTAAAGATTCTTGGCCAGACTGGCTCACTAAGAGGAAGGAGGAGGTGTCCTATGCAGAGGAGAGCAGCAGGGCTCAGGGAGTTAGCAGTCCACAGAAAGGCTTAACTCTGTGGAGGAGCTGAACTACCCTGAAGGGACTGACAATGCCTAGCACCCAGGACAGTAAAGAGCGTGAAGGTGGTGTATGAGTTGCCCCTAACTGGTGTACCTCAAGGACAGCACAACTGGTGGCTTGAAGGCATCGGCCTGGCACACAAAGGCCCTGGAGGCCTGGCAGCAAAATGAGTAACTGGGATGGAGGCTGGGTAACAGTGAAGAGTATGGCCCATACCTGGCACCCATCCTCACAAAACCCAACCTTCCTCAGCCTGCTGCAGCCAGGAAGACCAGCAGAACTCACTTGGCTGGTTTAAAGTCAGCAGGAGGTTTTTCTTTCTATATGTATTTTTAATCTTTTAATTTTTTTTTTTTTTTTTTTTTTTTACCCAAGTGAGACAATAAGACCTGCAGCTGTGAAGGGACCAGAATAAGACCCAAAGAGGCATCACAAGGATAGTCCTAACGATTGAGAAACTGAGACTAATTTCACTTTGCTATTCCAGACAACTTGCATGTTATTGTTTATTTGTCTCATTGTTATTTTTTCATTATTTTACTTCTTTTATTTTATTACTATTTTTTAAATTTCTCTTCTTTCTGTTTAGTTTTCTTCATTTTATTTGTTTGTTTAATTGCATTGTTTGACTGGTTTTCCTTGGTCTTTCACAGTGTATTTTTAATATTCCTTTCTCACTTCACTTGTGTTCCAATAGCACACTACCCTAGGTCATGTACTTCCTATTCTTGTTATTCAGATCATATAGATTCTGTCATATGATTATTGCTCTATTACTATTGTAAATAATTGTTGTTCTATATAATTGTAAATACTAAACAGCAACCCTCCCAGATCTTAGCCCATTTCACTCTCTCCCAGAATGTTAATACTGTTGTGGTTAACTCTATTCTTTCACACACTACACCTATTTTTTATCATTTACTCTAATTATATCTTATAATCTGACCTCCCAGAACCTCACTGTTTTCTGGATTCAACTTACAATTCTTCCCCCCTCTAACAAGAGTCTTATATTTTCTCCACCCTTTCTAAAAGGTGACTAGGTGGGTGAAATATCACAGTTAACGCTATAATTACCCAACAGATCTCCTATCTCTTCTTTGGGTTGGTACTTTAAATACCATAGAATACACTCCCATTGTCTTAATCCATTTGGCCTTCCCCCTCCAACTGATCACATAAAAGAGTAGGTAGAAGCTGTGAACACCAGTATACCTGCTGAAATAGAAAACCCACCACAAAGGAACTACAAATAGATAATAAACAAGGATGGTGAAGGAGTAAATGGAAGCCACACTAACTTCCACTTAGGACCAATCTGGAATTACAACTGAACAGTGGAGAAATTCCCCACAACAAACAACTGAACATTAGCAAGAGAGAAGCCTCAAAACCTTGGACAGACAGAAGAACCAGCTTCAACACTTCCTGTCCACACCTGTACAACAGCATACAAGATGTGGTGGGGAGAGTGACCCTCAGTTAACTAGCTGGAGGGAAGGAATAACCAAAGAAGGATCCAACAACAATCAAACCCCAAAGACATACAGAGCCAACATAAACAACAGCCCAAGAGCAGCAAGTTCAGGGAATCAAGGAGAATGCACCACTGAATCTCACAGGTCTCCTACCATAGAAATTCACACCACGAACCCAGGGAGTCGGAACATATCAATTTAAGAAGCAGAGGTAAACAAGAAGACTCTCACAAACAATGGGAAGACAAAGAAATAAACGCCAAATGAAAGGAATGGAGGAAGCCTCAAAAAGAATGTGAAATGAAATATAGGCAAGTCAACTATCAGATGGTGAGTTTAAAGCAATGCTTATGAGGAAGCTCAATCAGCTCATAGAGAATTACTAAAACTACAGGGAAACTACAATGAATGCACTGCAAACTATATCAACATGAAAAAGGAAATAGAAACTATCAATAAGGCCAAGAGGAAATGAAGAATACAGTTTCTGAAAAACACAGTTGAAGGAATCAAAAGCAGGCTAGATGAAACAGAGGATCAAATCAGCAAGCTGGAGGACAAAATAGAAAAAGACTCCCAAAAAGAGCAAGAAAATGAAAAGAGACTCAGAAAGAACAAAGAGGTGTTAATGGAACTGCATAACAACATGAAACATAATAATATCCGTATAATAGGGATACCAGAAGGTAAAGAAGAAGAGCAAGGGCTAGAAAACCTGTTTAAAAAAATAAATGATGGAAAACTTCCCTAATTTGATGAGAGAAAAAGTCACACAAATCCAGGAAACACAGAGAATCCCAGTCAGGAGGAACCCAAAGAGGCCCACTTCAAGAAACATCATAATTAAAATGGCAAAATTCCAAGACAAAGAGAATTGTAAAGTCAGCAAGGGAGAAACAGTAAGTAACATACAAGAGAGCCCTAATAAGACCACCAACTGCCTTCTCAATGGAAATGCTCAAAGCCAGAAGGGAATGGCAAGAAATATTCCAAGTAATGAAAACCAGAGGCCTGAAACCAACTACTTTATCTAGCACAGCTCTCAGTTAAGATGGAAGGCCAAATAAGGAGCTTCCTGGACAAAGGAAGCCTCAAAGAATATACCTCCTCCCAACCAGCTCTGCAGGAAATGCTAAAGGGTTTCCTTTAAGAGCAGGAAGAAAAACAGTGAAAGAGAGAGGAACACAGGTAAAAAAAATGGCAAAGATTAAGTACCTATCAATAATATCCTTAAATGTAAATGGATTAAATGCCCCAATCAAAAGACTCAGAGTTACAGAATGGATAAGAAAGCATGACCTACACATATGCTGCCTACAGGAGACCCACCTGAAAACAAAAGACCTACATGGACTGAAAGTGAAGGGCTGGAAACAAATATTCCAAGCAAATGGACAGGGAAAAAAAATACAGGGTACCAAACTCAAATTAGACAAAATAGACCTTGAAAAAAAGACCCGTAAAAAAAGACCCAGAAGGTCACTTCATAATACTCAAGGGAAGAATCCCTCAAGAAGACATAAATATTGAAAACATATATGCACCCAACATAGGAGAAAACAAATACATAAAGAAAATCTTGGAGGACTTCAAGAAAGATATCGACAGCAACACAATTATAGTAGGAGATTTTAACACCCCACTGTGAAAAATGGACAGAACATCCAAATAAAATATCAACAAAGATCTTGTGGCATTGAGCAATGCCCTACATCATATGGACTTAACTGATATATATAGAGCCTTTCATCCCAAAGAAGCAAAATACACATTTTTTTTTAAATGCACATGGAACATTTGCAAAGATAGACTACATGATAGGTAACAAAACAAGCCTCAACAAATTCAAGAAAATTGAAATCATATCAAGTATTTTCTCTGACCACAAGGGACTGAAACTAGAAACCAACCTCAAGGAAAAAAACCCAAACACTAAAACTCATGGAGATTGAATAGCAGGCTATAAAACAATGAATGGGTCACAAATGAGATCAAGGAAGAAATCAAAAAGTTTTGGGAAACAAAGGAAAATAAACTGACAACCACCCAAACTTAAGGGACACAGCTAATTTAGTCCTGAGCGGGAAGTTTATAGTGATACAGGCCTACCTAAAGAAAATAGAAACAGACTTCTGGCCAAGATGGAGGCATAGGTGGACACACTGTGCCTCCTCTTGCAACCAAAATTAAGGACAACAAAAATTTAGAACAAAAAAAATTCAGAACAGATAGAAAACTCAATTGAACAGAAGTCTGACAACGATTCACCCAGACCAGTAAGAGGGGTGGAGTCGGTGGCTGGTGGAGAGGGATTGCAGCAGGAAAAAGCAATGGCTAGTGGTCCCGGATATGCAGGTGGTGGTTGGCACATCCCAGGCGCACAGGCAGCGGTTACTGGGCGTGGGGAGGCAATGAGCAGACCCAGAGAGGCACACAAGATGGCTGACCCTGGTCACACATTCACAAGGAAATAAACCAGGCAAAAATGGGCAGCTAGACAGACTGTGCAACCCAGGGCCCCAGCACTGGGAAGTGAGGCCTAAAAGCACCTCTTGAAACACTTGTTGCAGCTGAGGTGCCGGGAGAGACTCCCAGACTCACAGGAGAGTTTGCTGGAGAGGACTACACAGTCTTGGGATGTACACAAGCCCACCCACGCAGAAATCAGTGCCAAAAGGGCCCAATTTTGCTTGGGGAAAGCGGGAGAAGGGACTGGAATCCAAGAGAGAGTGGAGCAAGCACCATTGTTCCCTCTTGGACCCCGCCCCCACATACAGCGTCACAACCCAGCAACTGGGCTGCCCTGCCCTGGGGAACACCTAAGGCTCTGCCCCTCATTACATAACAACCGCAACCAGACCCCCCCCAAAAAAAAACCCACAACCAAAAATGGCTCAAACAGGAGAACAGATCAAAGCCCCAGCCAATTCATCTAAGCGACGAAGAGATAGCCAACCTACCAGAGGCACAGTTCAAAGCCCTGTTGATCAGGATAGTCACAGAATTGGTTGATTTTGGTCCCAAATTAGATGAACAAATGAAGGCTACAATATGTGAAATGAAGGAAACCGCATGGAACCAATAGTGATGGGAGGAAAACTGGAACTCAAATCAATGGAGTGGACCAGAAGGAAGAAAGAAACAACCAAACAGAAAAGAATTAAGAAACAAGGATTCAAAAAATGAGGAGAGACTTAAGAATCTCCAGGACATCTTTAAATGTCCCAACATCCCAATTATAGGGGTACCAGAAGGGGAAGAGGAAGAGCAATATGTGGAAAGTTTATTTGAACAAATAATAAAGGAGAACTTCCCCAGTCTGGCAAAGGAAATAGACTTCCAGGAAGTCCAGGAAGCTGAGAGAATCCCAAAGAAATTGGACCCAAGGAGGAACACACCAAGGCACATCATAGTTACATTAGCCAAGATTAAAATGAAGGAGAGAATTCTAGAAGCAGCAAGGGATAATGAGACAGTCACCTACAAAGGAGTTCCCATCAGACTGTCAGCTGATTTCTCAAAGGAGACCTTACAGGCAAGAAGGGGCTGGAAAGAAGTATTCCAAGTCATGAAAGGCAAGGACCTACATCCAAGATTGCTCTATTCAGCAAAGCTGTCATCTAGAATGGAAGGGAAGATAAAGTGCTTCTCAGATAAGGTCAAGTTAAAGGAGTTCATCATCACCAAGCCTTTATTACATGAAATGTTAAAGGGACTTACCTAAGAAAAAGAAGATAAAAAATAGGACAGTAAAAAGACAGCAAACCCACAGATATTAACAACCACACCTAAAACAAAAGCAAACTAAGCAAACAATAGAACAGGAACAGAACCACAGAAATGGAGATCACATGGAGGGTTAGCAATAGGGGAGTGGGAGGAGGAGAGAGGGGGACAAGGTACAGAGGGTTGGAGGAAAATGATGGTGGAGAAATGGGACAACTGTAATAGCATAATCAATAAAATATATTAAAAAAGATAGAAACATTTCAAATAAACAACCTAACCCCACACCTACAAGAACTTGAGGAACAACAATAAAGACAACCCAGAGGAAATAGAAGGATGGAATAACCAAGATCAGAGCAGAATTACATGACATAGAGACTAAAAGCACAATTCTAAGGATCAATAAATCCAGGAGCTGGCTCTTTGAAAAGATAAACAAAATCGACAAGCCTTTAGGCAGGCTCATCAAGAAAATAAAAGAGAGGACCCAAATTAACACATCAAAAATGAAAGAGGAGAGATTTCAACAGATACAACAGAAATATGAAGGATTGTAAGAATACTACAAAGAACTATATGTGAGGCAATTTGAAAACTTAGGTAAAATGGACAAATTTCTAGAAAAAATATTATTTTCCAAAACTGAATGAAGAAGCAGAAAGTCTTAGCAGGCCAATAACAGGTGATGAAACTGATGCAGTAATCAAAAAACTTCCCAACACTAAAGCCCTGGGCCAGACTGTTTCACAGGAGAATATTACAAAGCATTTAAGGAAGAACTAACCCCTATCCTTCAGACTATTCAAAAAAATCCAAGACAAAGGAAGACTCCCAAGCTCTTTTGAGGAAGACTGCATCACCCTAATCACAAAAACATAAAAAGATAACAAAGAAACCTCAGGCCAATATCTCTGAAGAACAGAGACGCTAAAATCCTCAGCAAAAATTGTTAAACTGCATCCAGCAATACATTAAAAACATCATACAGCCTGATCAAGTAGGATTCATCCAAGGATGCAAGGATAGTACAATATTCACAAATCTATAAACATAATACACCACATAAACAAAACTAAAGACAAAAGTCACATGATCATACAAAGAGATTGGAAATAGCATTTGATAAGGTACAGCACTGATATATGATAAAAACCCTCTGCAAAGTAGTAGTATAAGGAGCATACCTCAACATAATAAAGGCCATATATGAGAAACCTACAGTCAACATCATACTCAATGGGCAAAAACTAAAAGCTTTCCCACTAAGATCAGGAACGAGACAAGCATGTCCACTTTCACCACTCCTATTCAACATAGTATTTGAAGTCCTAGGAACAGTAATCAGACAAGACAAAGAAATAAAAAGCATCTAAATTGGAAAGGAGGAAACAAAACTGTCATTGTTTGCAGATGACATGATAGGGTACCTAGAAAATTGTATGGACTCCACCAAAAAACTACTTGACCTAATACTGATTTTGGCAAAATAGCAGGATACAAAGTCAATATTCAGACATGAAAGGCATTTTTGTACACCAACAATGAATTATCAGAAACAGAAATCTGGAAAAAAGTCTCATTTGATAGAGCAACAAGAAAAGTAAAGTACATAGGAATAAACCTAATTAAGGATGTAAGAGATATGTATTCAGAAATTTACATAACACTGAAGTGAGAAATTAAGAAAGACACAAACAAATGGAAGCATGTACCATGTTCATGGGTTGGAAGAATTAACATCATAAAAATGCCCATACTACCCAAAGCAATTTATTGATTCACTGGAATCCATATTAAGGTACCAATGACATACTTCACAGTTATGGAACAAACATTTCATAAATTGTTACAGACCCATAAACAACCCTGAGTAGCTGCAGCAATTTTGAGAAAGAAGAATAAAGTAGGAGGGATCACAATACCTGATATCAAACTGTAATCAAAACAGCCTGGTACTGGCATAAGAACAGACACATAGTCAATGGAACAGAATAGAGAGCCTAAAAATAAACTCAAGTCTCTATGGACAATTAGTAAATGACAAAGGGGGCAGAGGCATAAAATGGAGTAAAAATAGCCTCTTCAACAAATGTTTTTGGGAGATCTGAAAAATGACATGTAAAAAAATGAAACTTGATCACCTACTTACACCATACACTAAAATAAATTCAAGGTGAATAGAAGACCTAAATATAAGTCGTGACACCATAAAGGTCCTAGAAAAGAACATAGGCAGGAAAATATCAGATATGCAGCAATATTTTCATATGATATCTGCATCCTAGAGTCAGGAATTTAATAGATAAATATGTGTGAAAAATCTCATCTGAGTGAGGAATGAGTCTGCTTGTTCGGAACTAGATATTATTCAAAGTAAAGGTTAAGCAACTCTAATAACAGATCCCCAAATGCATCAGCTGAAAAAAGACTACATTTATTTCTGACTTTACAGAGCCAGGTGTTCCAGAACTCTGAGGGGACTCTAGCATCCTCAGTACTTCCATTTCTGAATTCAAGGTGGCTGTTGCAATAGTAACCTCTCAGTAAAGGGAAAGGGCAAAGGCAAGACATGTTCATTCTTTTCATGGCATGACCTAAGTGTCACACACTCCATTCATTTGATTCCCATTGGCCATTATTTAACCATAAACGCACACATAGCTGACAGGTGAGAGGATAGGAGACTAGCAGGATGGACCTATGCCCACCTAAAACTTTTAAGGAGAAAACTTGTCCTTGTCATGGTTCAGGCATGAGTTACTGGTATCTCTTCTTCTAAGTATTTTTTTGATCCTGAACCACACGTCAGCTGTGTCTCCTAGCTGCATCTAGGGTGACCACCATTGGTCCTCTAGCAGAGGAAGGCACCATGGCTGAAGCCCCATGCTTGGGAAGAGAGAGCTGCCATTAACTGAATTTGCTATCTGCTCTCACCTGAATTCCACATCACAGCTCACTCCATTGCTAACACCATGTGGGATTAGCCACCAGAACCATTCCTATCTGTGGCCTCTCCTGTCTTTCTAGTCTTTGTCTAAGGATCTTTTCTGATCCTAGCAATGCTCCTGTCACACAAACTGGCTGCATCTCTATGGCTAATGATTCACATATTATCTAATCAATATCCTCCTTCTCAAAGCAAGTGGTTTTTTCTTCCCTGGACCTTAAATTTATTTTAAAAGAAGATGACCTCAAGCTCTGGTCCAGTTCTGATAGGCTCTGTGATTCCAGGAGGAGAAAATCCAGAAAAAGCACAGGTTCCAAATAAATGACAAGGAAGCATGAAAAAATTTACAAAGCCGGGGCAGCTCCAAATCCTGGAGAAGAAAGACTCTGGTGTGATTTGCCCATGGAGGCGTTTTAGCGGTAGCTAAACGGTTATGTGCACATTATACACGGGATTATTATACCATGGTATGCATCCATTGTTATACCCATGGGTAATCATTATACCCATGTACAATGCGCATCCTTATTTTTCCCTCAAAAATTTGGGGAAAACAGTGTACATCACACACAGCAAAATACGGTAACTGAAGACTAGCTTTGATTTCTGAAGCAGCCTACTCCAAGCAGGCGGGATGGTGATCTGTCCAACGACCCCAGTTAATTGTGAAAATTCGGTCCATTTACTGGGATAAAGAGGAGAGCATCTTTGCTGTCCAGGAAGGTCCGTGGAACGAGCATCTACAGCTGTACACCGCTCCCAACGTCCTTACAGACAATTGCAGTGGGACTGCTCGCTACCGCGATACCAGTAGTTGCTACGAGAAATTTCGCAGTTGTTATCGCGAGAGTAAAACCATCCGCCCGGGGCTGAGTCCAAGAAATGCCTGTCATTCCCAGTACGCAGGCTCAATTTTGTCAACGCCCCCATTCTTCCTTCGTACGCGTTCGTGCTACGTCCTGACGACAAGAAAGGCCGCCAACAGAGCGATCCTGCATTTCCTCCCCCTTCTCCAGTCAATTGTCAGCTTCACTTCCGGTGTCTTTATATCTCGTTCTCGCTGCCCCCGCCCTCCATCCTTTTTTCCCCTTCCGATTGAAAAAGTCGGTGGTACAGTTAGAATCTTTAGTTCCCGTCCGGGTTGGCCTCTCCTGAGGCCGGAAAGTTCTCTGGTCTTGATCCAGCGTTGGCGCCTTCACTTGCACTATGGTGAGTAGGGTGGGTGAGTGAAGGACGGGGTGAGCGGACCGGCTGTGCGGGCTCCCAGCCTCTTCTGGGTCCCTCGTTGTAGGCGCTCAACCGGCATCACTGCGGGCCTCAGGCTCCTAGGGTGTAATTTGTGAATTCTCTTCTTGCCTCTCTTAACTGTCAGAAGTTGGTGGCGGAAACTGGAATCTCGAGGGCCACCGTCTCCTATTGGTGTTTTAATCTCGACGAAGCGCTTTACGTTATCAAGAGGGGGAAACTAAGGAACAGAGAAGCAGGCACAAGGACCGGCTCCGATTCACGGTGCCTGCCGTGGGCTGGATGTTTTTGTCTCCAAGTCTCATAGCAGTTGTGACCTTATGTTACTGGATTGTTTGAGTTATATATGTTCCCCCCAACACAAGAAAAAAAAACTTACCAAGGGTAGGGGCTTTTCACCATTGCTTATTTAATGTCTAGCACGTTGTAGGTGTTCCATTTAACGTATGAATGTATGTCATAGTGTCATTGCTTGAAGGCGTGATCTCTGGTCTGGTGTGGTTAGAGGCTTCTTCATTTCAGAAGCACTCACAACGGGTAAATATGAGAATGCTGGTACAACATGTTGATTTACCACAATGTTTTCATCAAGTGAGGCCCCTATAATAAACCCTCGATGCTGTAGTAAGGTTATAGAATAATTCCAACATAAGATTATATTGGAAACCATTGTAGATTGATGAACACAAGAACCTAAGAATGAGAGAAACCAGCTGGCTAGAAGCAATCTTTCTGTAGGAGGATATGCCCCAAATTTACTGTTTCATTCTGCCCTGAGGCTTTTCATTTCTGAACTGTGGCAAGCATTGGGAATCTCCTTTTTCCATTTCCTAACCAGGGAGATGATCCTTGGGCCTGGATATTTCTGGTTTTTGGAGTTGTTGGTTATTTTATATACATTCACATTTGTTGGTTCATTACCCTGGCTATATGCACTCATCACTGATTACTTATTATTGATTCATTGTTTTGGAGGGAGTTCCTATGAGTTCCTTGAGAAGAACCATGGCTTATTTCCTAGCATCTAGCATGATGTTTTAAGCATAGAATAGGCATTGAGAAATACTGAATTAAATATTTAGAATCTGTCCTAGATATTTAATGAAATATCCAGGACACAGTCTCAGCCTTCAAGATGATGGCTTCCCCTGGGGAGAGCCTCTATTTTATTCCTTAGTAAATATTGTGTTCATTTATCCACCAAGCGTTTGCCAAGTTTGTTTTTGTGTCCATTGAAAAGGAGGGTCATAGACAAGATTTTAATGAGCTCACTTTTGCTTAGCATCTATAAATGGCATACTTGATGTCTTTGTGTATTTATCTCATCAAGTCATCATGACCTCTGTATGAGATAAGAGGTATGATCCCTGTTGTAAAGTAGTCTTAGAGAGACTACTCAGGGACGATAAGTGGAAGAGCTGTAAATAAAATTCAATTTTGTGACTCCAGCAAGTACTCTTTCACTTATACCCAGAAAACATTTTCCCTACCTGACATGGTGTTTCAGGGATAATCAGCTTGACCTTAGTGTGACAGTACTTATATAAAACTCTCATATAAAACTTTCTTTGTAAAAGTTAGTCTGTTTCTTAAATTCCATTGCCAGAAAAAGGACAATTGTGATACTAGATGGAAAGTGCCATGCTAGGTATAAACCCAGACAAAGGGTAGCAATCTAGTTGGGAAGAAGGGGGTCATGGAAAAACTTACTGGGATGGTGATGACACAAGTAAATTTTGAAGGATGAATAGGAGTTAGCCAGATCCAAGGGGTTGGGGGCCAGAGGAGTAAAGATTTTAGGTAGAGGGAGCAGCATAAGGAAAGTCACAGGGTTTGGACATCTTTTAATTATTATTATTTTTAATTTTGAGAGTACATTTATTAAAGCTGGGGATGGTGAAACAGGGAAAGGCTTAGGATAGAAGAAGCAACAGGAAAGAGCCTAGGCAGTGATGCTTTGGTTCTCTAGAAATATCATAGGAAAGAAATAAGCCTACATTGCTTTGGCTCATTAGAAAGTCAGAGAAAAGGGACCTTGGAGATAGATTCAGGGGGTTAGCCCAGGATGAGCTGCTGCTGCCCATTGCTCCCCTCATTGCAACTCTTTTGGGGACCCTTAGACTCTAGAAGATGTGTGCCTGAAAGGGAAGAAAGGTGTGGGCATGCTCCCGAGAGGGAGAGCGCTCTTTTAATAATTTTTTTGTTACTGTGTTTATATGCTACTTCAAGCATTTTGCTTGTGACTATGCCTTGTGGTGAAACTTGTTGCTAAAAAGCAAATAATTTTTTTTAAAAAGCAAATTAAAAAAAAGTTTTTTAAAAATGGGTATTTTTCTTCTGTTCTTTCCCCTTTTAGGCCCGAAATGCAGAAAAGGCCATGTAAGTATCAACTCAATTTTGACTGTAGATATTAATATAACTTATTACTACTACAGGGCTCTTTTTGTGTTTGGTCCTTTTGGTGTATGAGCCTTTTGATATATGTTCCTTTCTCTACATATTTTCAAATAGTATTCCCATATTTTCAAATAGTATTCCCATATTTTCCCATTTGTTTTCCCCATTAGTGTTTTCTGAAAGCTCCCAGGACTTTTACTGGATGAGCATTCATTCACCTGGGCATGGAGGCTACGGCTGTGAGAATGACAGCTAGGGCACCCCAAATACTAATCTTTAACATCTGGATGTTTTGCTTACCACAGTGGTCTGTTAAGTTGAGTTTCCCACATTACTTGCATGCAGTGAAAATAAAATAGATACTTGGATGTTCAGGAACACACATGGTCTTATAAATTCTACTCTTTGGAACATGGAAATGTGTAACTTCTCTGTGGTTTCTTAATCACAACACATGCACGCACACAAGAATGATGTTCAATATGGTCATGAGCAGTTTTACCCTGTCCAGGAACTTGGGTGATAAGAAGTCTGTGAGCAGAATCTAATGGAGTCTTTTCTCTTTCTGGTAGGACGGCCTTAGCAAGATTTCGCCAAGCTCAACTGGAGGAGGGGAAAGTGAAGGTTGGTGTAAATCTTCCTCTTGAATTGTAAAGTAGCATGAAAAATGTGCTAAACTCCCTACTGAGCTGACTTCAAACTCATAATCTCCTGTTTCTTGTTTATACTTGCTGTCATGCTTATAAGTCTACACACTTGAATTCTAGGTTCATCTCTGTAGCTGGGGCTGTATGATGATCTGGCTGGTTGTTCTTCCATCTCTTTTGCGCTATGATAATTGGGTCCTCATATTATCCCAGCTCTGTCTAATATTGAATAATAGTAGGTAGAATAGCTGTGAGGAATAGCTTTTAGCTGAAACCAGTAAGTGATCACAAACTCACAGAGACTCAGCCAGATTAGGGAAAAAATGTACTATTCTTTGGATATTTTGCTTTGTTTATATTTTATTTTTTCACTTGAGTTTTTTATATCAGTTTCAGGTGTACAGCATAGTGGTTAGAGAATCTTGTACTTTACAAAGTATTCCCTTGATACTTCCAGTTCCATCTGCCACCATACATAATTATTACAGTATTATTGGCTGTAGTCCCTACGCTGCACTGTACATCCCTATGACTGTTTTGTAACCACCAATATGTACTTCTTGATCCCTTTACCTTTTTCACCCGGTCCCCCAAACCACTCCCTCCCCTCTGGCAATTATCAGTGTGTTCTCTGTAACTATGAGTCTGTTTCTGTTTTGTTTGTTTGCTTAAATTGTTCTTTAGATTTCACATGCATATGAAATCATATGGTATATGTCTTTCTCTGACCGATTTGACTTAGCATAATACCCTCTAGGTTCATCCATGCTATCACAAATGGTAAGATGTCATTCCTTTTTATGGTTGAGTAATATTCCACTGTATGTGTATATATATATATATATATATATATATATATATACACACACACACACACACATATATACCAATATATATATATATATATATATATACCAAAACTTTTTTATCCACTTGTCTGTTGATGGGCACTTGGGTTGCTTCCATATCTTGGCTATTATAAATAATGCTGCAATGAATATAGGGGTGCATAAACTTTTTCAAATTAGTGTTTTGGGTTTCTTCAGATATATCCCCAGAATTGAAATTATTGGGTCATAAGGCAGTTCCATTTTAAATTTTTTGAGGACCCTCTATACTATTTTTCCATAGTGGCTGCTCCAGTCTGCTTCCCCACCGATGGTACACGAGGGTTCCCTTTTCTCCACATCCTCACTAACACTTCTTTCATTGATGATAGCCATTCTGACAAGTGTGAGGTGATACGTCATTGTGGTTTTAATTTGCATTTCTCTGATGAGTAGTGACATCGAACATCATTTCATATATCATTTCATATATCCATTTCATTTCATCTGTGCACACACACACACATACTCTCACACATGTGTCTACACACACACACATGTCTGTTCCAAATGCTGATGGCCATCATTTCTTAAGGTGATACAAATATGCCATAAAGTGGATATCATGTAGTTTACTTAGCCATCTCTCTTCTATAGGGCTTTTAATTTGTTTCCATTGCTTCACTGTACTAAATACAATGCAATGGTTGTTTTTGCCTATTGTTTCCTAAACAGAGATTGTAAAGTGAGGTTTAAGGCTTGATGAGATTATCTGGAAGTGAAACTTTAGATGCGTTTAGACATTTTGGACTTCAGGCCTGATCAGCCAAATGTTGCAGGAAGCTTGTAATTTTATACTGTATAGTGGCAACATGTAAAATTTGCTTCTTTTTAGGAACGAAGACCCTTTCTTGCTTCAGAATGTACTGAGTTGCCCAAAGCTGAGAAGTGGAGACGACAGGTACATTCTGGATGAATATGAGCTTAGTAGAAGTAACAAGTTTCTAATTGCTTCTTGTTATCTAAATGACTTTTAAACCAGAATTCTAAGTTATTTTTTTAAAAGGTTTTATTTATTTATTTTTCAGAGAGGGGAAGGGAGCAGAAAGAGAGGGAAAGGAACATCAATGTGTGGTTGCCTCTTGCATGCACCCCCTACTAGGGACCTGACTGGCAACACAGGCATGTGCCCTAGACTGGAAATCCAACCAATGACCCTTTGGTTCACAGTCTGGCATTCAGTCCACTGAGCCATACCAGCTAGAGCCTGTGTTTTTTTTTTTTTTTTTTTTTTTTTTTTTTTTTTTTTTAATTATTACTAATTTTAAATTACATTTTCCTGTGCTTTTAGACATATTCAAAAGTAATAAGAATATTAACTTCTGTTTTTTTCATAGATCATTGGAGAAATCTCTAAAAAAGTGGCTCAGATTCAGAATGGTAAGCTAGTCTGTCTATTTAAAGTGCTTGATTTTCAAATCCACAATTACACTTGGGGATGTCAACACTCTTCTCTCAAAAATCAGTAGAACAAGTAGAAAATCAGTAAGGACACACAAAAACTAAACAATACTACTAATAATTTGACCTAGTTGACATTTATACAACAGTCTACTTCACCTAACTTAAAAGCATACAACTTCATTTTTTAAATATATTTTACTGATTATGCATTTACAGTTGTCCAATTTTTTTCTTCTCTTTATTCTCCTCCGCCCTGCACCCGCCACCCCACCAGCTTTCCCCCACCTTAGTTAATGTCCATGGGCCGTACATATAAGTTCTTTGGCTTCTCCATTTCCTATACTATTCTTAACCTCCCTCTGTCTATTTTGTAACTACCATTTATGGTTCTTATTCCCTGTACCTTTTCCCCCATTCTTCCCCCTCCCCCTTCTCACTGATAACCTTCCATGTGATCTCCATTTCTGAGATTCTGTTCCTGTTTTAGTTGTTTACTTAGTTCATTTTTAATTTTTTTATTATTATTTTTAAAGGTTTTATTTATTTTTTATTTTTTAGAGAGGGGAAGGGAGAGAGAAAGAGAGGGAGAGAAACATCAATGTGTGGTTGCCTCTTACGTGGCCCTTACTGGGGACCTGACTCACAACCTAGGCATGTGCCCTGTCTGGAAATCAAACCAGGGACCCTTTGGTTTGCTGCCGACGCTCAATCCACTGAGCTATACCAGCTAGAGTTCATTTTTATTTTTGTTTTTAGGTTCAGTTATTGATAGTTGTGAGTTTGTTGTCATTTTATTCTTCATAGTTTTGATCATCTTCTTGTTCTAAGATAAGTCCCTTTAACATTTCATATACAGGCTTGGTGATGATGAACTCCTTTAATTTGACCTTATCAGGGAAGCACTTTATCTGTCCCTCCATTCTAAATGACAGCTTCCCTGGATAGAGCAATCTTGGATGTAGATCCTTGACTTTCATGACTTGGAACACTTCTTCCCAGCTCCTTGCCTGCAAGGTTTCTCTTAAGAAATCAGCTGATAGTCTATGGACACTCTTTACCAGTAGGTTATTGTATCATTTTCTCTTGCAGCTTTTAAGATGCTCTCCTTATCTTTAGTCTTGGTTAATGTAATTATGATGTGCCGTGATGTGTGCTTCTTTGGGTCCAACTTCTTTGTGACTTTCTGAGCTTCCTGGACTTCCTGGAGGTCTGTTTCCTTTGCCAGATTAGGGAAATTCTCCTTCATTATTTTTTCAAATACGTTTTCCATTTCTTGCTCATCTTCTTCTCCTTCCGGTACCCCTATGATTTGGATGTTGGCAAATTTAAAATTGTCCTGGAGGTTCCTAAGCCTCTGCTTGTTATTCTGGATCCTTGTTTCTTCATTCTGTTCTGATTGAATGTTTATTTCTCTGTTCTGCTCCCAGTTTTCTTCGCTTCACTGTTGGTTCCCTTTATATTTTTCTTTATTTCACTTTGCATGGCCTTCACTTTTTCCTCCATTTTGCAACCATACTCAACCATTGCTGTGAGCATCCTGGTTACCAAGGTTTTGAACTTTGCATCTGATAGGTTGGCTATCTCTTCATCACTTATCTCTATTTTGGGGGCTTTGATCTGTTCTTTTATTTGTGCTGTATTTTTTTTTTTCCTCAGCCCTCTGGCTCGGTAGTAAGGGGTAGAGCCTTAGGTGTTCACCAAGGTGAGGCAACCCACGTCCCTGTGTTGTGATGCTATGTGAGGGAGAGGGGTCAGAGAGGGAACAATGCCACTGGCTTGGCTCTGGGCTGGCTTTTAGTCACTTCTCTCGGTTTCCACAAGCAAATTGGGCCCTACTGGTGCTGATTCCCAGGTGGGTGGGTTTGTGTACATTTTTTAGGACCCTGTGAGTCTCTCCAACTAACTCTGCTATGAAGCTGGGAGTTTCTCTCGCCACTGCAACCCCCACAGATTTTTACAGCCAAAGGTTTTGAGGCTTTATTTCCCCACACTGGAACCCTGAGTTTTGCTGTTGTCTCTCACTCCCCAGTTGTTCCTTCTGGTTTATCTGCATGCAAATGTTGAAATACCAGCTCAACTAGCTGCTACCTTGCCATGAGTCCTCCCTGCCCTGGCTGCCTGTCTCCACCCCTCCAACCAGTCTGAATGAATGTTTCTTCTTTAACTCCTTCATTGTCAGACTTCCATACAGTTTGACTTTCTGGCAGTTCTGGCTATTTTCTGTTTTAAATTTGTTATCCTTCTTTTGGTTGTGTGAGAAGACAAAGTGTATCTACCTACACCTACATCTTGGCTGGAAGCAAAAGCATGCACTTTATTTTTTAAGGAACACATTTTTTAAAGGTGTTCCATTTCAAAGGACAATGTGTTCCATTTAAAAAAACGGAACATTCACCAAAATAAAATATATTTTGGCTCTGGCTGGTGTGGCTCAGTGGATTGAGTGCTGGCCTGTGAACCAGAGGGTCACAGGTTTGATTCCCAGTCAGGGTGCATGCCTGCGTTGTGAGCCAGGTCCCCAGTTGGGGCTGTGCAAGAAGCAACCACACATTGATGTTTCTCTCCCTCTCTTTCTTCCTCTCTTCCCCTTTCTCTAAAAATAAATAAATGAAATGTTTAATAAAACATAGTTTGATCTGTAAAAGAAATGTTAGCAAATTTATAATTGAAATTGTACATTGTGTGTTCTGTGATAGCATTAGTGTAGAAATCAACAGCAGAAAGATATTGGGAAAATTTCAAATATTTGGAAATTAAACAACATAGTTCTAAATAACATGTCAAAGAGGAAACTAGAAGAAGATTAGAAATTTTGGTGGAGCTAATGGGTATTTATTTTTCTATTTTTTAAATAATTAAAAAATTTTCCATTATACTTGAGATGAAAGATTATATTTGTTTCAGGTGTACAACATAGTTATTAGCCATTTATATAATTTATGAAGTGATCACCCTGATAATTCTAGTACTGATGCATACCATATGTAGTTGTTACAGTATCATTGACTATATTCTTTTTTTTTTTTTCTTAAGATTTTACTTATTTATATTTAGACAAGGGAAAGGAGAGAGAAAGAGAGAGAAACATCAATGTGTGGTTGCCTTTCATGTGCCCCGCACCGGGGACCTGGTGTGCAACCCAGGCATGTGCCCTGACTGGGAATCGAACTGGCGACCCTTCGGTTCGCCGGCCAGGGCTCAGTCTACTGAGCCACACCAGCCAGGGCGACTATATTCTTTATGGTCTGCTTTACATCCTTGTAACTATTTTTATAACAGTTTGTATTTCTTAACCCCTTCTCCTATTTCGCCCAGTCTCCCAAACCTCCCCCCTCCACTCTGGAAACCACTAGTCTATTCTCTGTATCTATGAATTTGTTTTTGCTTTGTTTATTAAGCTTCATATATAAGTGAAATTGTAGGGTATTTGTTTTTCTCTGACTTATTTGACTTAGCATAGAACCCTCTAGGTCCATCTATGTTGTGGCAAATGGTAAGATTTCATTTTTAAAAAAATATATTTTATTGATTATGCTATTACAGTTGTCCCATTTCTCCCCCATCATTCCCCTCCACCCTGCACACCCCCTCCCACCCACATCCCCCCCTTTAATTCATGTCCATGTGTCATAAGTTCTTTAGTTTCTACATTTCCCACACTATTCTTGCCCTCCCCCTGTCTATTTTCTACCTACTGTCTATGCTACTTATTCTCTGTACCTTTTCCCCCTCTCTCCTCCTCCCACTCCCCTGTTGCTAACCCTCCATGTGATCTCCATTTCAAGAAAGGAACAATGGCACCTGTCAGCCCTTTCATTCCCGGAGAGAGATGTCCTGATCCCTGTCCTGATGATCCCTGTTCCTCCTGCACTCCCCCAAAGCTAGTCAATTTAGTTTTTTCCTCGTATGTCCCTTGTGCTTTTTGAGTTGCTACCTCTGTGCTGGAGCCCAGAGCAAATGAGTTTGTGAGCAAATGAATCTGTGCTTGGACCTAAGACCAGCAGCACCCAGGTCTCCAGCAGCCTTCCATCTCACTTGGATACAATCATCACTAGTTTTTCAAAGCCAGATGTTACAGGGATTTTTATTCCCAGCAGTGGATCACTGGCTAGGGAAACGTAGTGTAGGGCTGGGAACCCATGCTTCTCGGGGGGAATCTCTATCGCTGAGATATTTCTCCTGATTCTTTTTTTTTTTTTTTTCAATGTTTACTGATTTGAGAGAGAGAGAGAAACATCGATTTGTTGTTCCACTTATTTATGCATTTATTGGTTGATTCTTGTATGTGCCCTAACCAGGGATTATTCCTGCAACCTTGGTGTATTTGGAAAATGCTCTAACCAACTTTTGTATCCAGCCAGGGCTCCCTCTGGATTCTTAATTGCCACACAATGGGTGTGGGACCTGTCAGTCCATGTGTCTCCCAGTCCTACCAGTCTTGACATCACTTTCTTATATTTTTCGTTATAGGACTTCTGTTCAGCAGGTGTTCAGGTGGTTCTCATGATGGTTGTTAAGTAATTTAGTTGTAATTTTGATGCGATTGTGGGAAGAGGTGAATACAGCATTCACCTATTTTGCCATATTGACCAGAATTTCAGAATATTTTTAATTGAGTGACAATGAAAACTTAATATCAAAATTTAGGAAAAAAACAATTATGGCATGCAACTAAAGCAATGCTTAGATGAATATTTGTTGCTTTAAAATAATAGAAAATAAGAAAGGTCAAAAATCAGTGAATTAGTGAATTAAGTTTCTAATTCACTAATTTTATCTCTCTAATTCACTAATTAGAAACTTAGTTGCCTCAATGAGGCAACTAAACAAGAAGAGCAAATTAAATCCAAAGTAAGCATAAAGAAGGAATGAATAAGATGAGAGCAGGAGTCAATGAAATAGAAAATAGAAAAAGTAAATGAAGGCTGATTCCTAAGACAATCAATAAAAATTGATAAACTTTTAGTCAAAATGATCGAGGAAAAAAACACACAAATTGCAAGTATCACGAATAAAATTGGGCCATGACTGGTGTGACTCAGTGGGTTGGGTGTCGTCCCGCAAACTGAAAGGTTGCTAATTCGATTCCTGCTTCAGGGCAGATGCCTGGGTTGCAAGGCACGTGCCTGGTTGGGGGTGTGCCAGAGGCATCTAAATGATGTTTCTGTCACACATGAATGTAGCTTACCTTCTTTGTCTCCTGCGTTTCACCTCTCTATCAAAATAATTCAATAAATAAAATCTTTAAAAAAATTTTCTTTACTATTCTATTAAAGTTGTCACAGTTTTCCCCTGTTGCTGTCCCCTGCCCTGCCCACACCCCGCTCCCACAATCAAACCCCACCCTGTTGTGCATAGGTCATTCATGCATGTTCCTTGACTAGACCCTTCCTCTCCCTTACTTGCTCTTCTGCCTCCCCCGCCCCTCTGGTTACTGTCAGTCTGTTCCTTATTTCCATGCCTCTGATTCCATTTTGCCACTTGATTTGTTTTGTTCATTAGGTTTCTGTTACAGATGACATCATATGGTATTTGTCTTTCACTGCCTGGCTTGCTTCACTTAGCATAATACTCTCTAGTTTTGTCCATGCTATTGCAAAAGGTAGGAATTCCTTTCTTTCTGCTGCGTAGTATTCCATTCTGTAACGTACCCCAGTTTTTTGATCCATTCATATACTGATGGGTACATAGGCTCTTTCTAGCACTTGGCTATTGTTATTAATGCTGCTATGAACATTGAGGTGGGTAGGTTCTTCTGAATTGGTGTTTTAGGATTCCTAGGGTATAATCTTAGAAGTGGCATCCCTGGATCAAAAGGCAGTTCCATTTTCAGTTTTTTGAGGAAATTCCATGCTGTTTTTCAAGGTGGCTGTACTAGTCTGCATTCCCATAAACATTGTAGTAGGGTTCCCTGTTCCCTTTACTCCATAACTTTTCCAGAACTTGTTGTTTGTTGATTTATTTATAATGGCCATTCTGACCACTGTGAAGTGGTATGTTGTTAGGTTTTAATTTGCATCTTTCTGATGGGTAGTGATGCTGAGCATCCTTTCATATGTTTCTGTATGTCCTCCTTGGAAAAGTGTCTGTTCAGGTACTTTGCCCATTTTTTAATTGGATTGTTTGTCTTCCTGATGTAGAGTTGTGTGAGGTCTTTATATATTTTGGAGATCACACCCTTGTCTGAAGAATCATTGGCAAATATATTTTCCTGTACAGTTGATTGTCTTTTCATTTTGCTGATATTTTCTTCAGCTGTGTAAAAGCTTTCTATTTTGTTGTAGTCCCATTGGTTTATTCTTTCCTTTATGTCCTTTGCTCTGGGGGACATGTGGTGAAGATATTGCATGGAATATCTGAAATTTTCCTGCCTATATTCTCCTCTAGGACTTGTATGGTGTCCCGACTTATATTTGTCTTTTATCCATCCTGAGATTATTTTTGTGTACAATGTAAGTTAGTGGTCAAGTTTCATTTTTTTACATGTAGCTGTCCAGATCTCCTAACACCATCTGGTGAAGAGGCTAGTTTTACTCCATGTTATGGTTCTGCCCCCTTTTTTGAATATTAATTGACCATAGAGACATGGGTTTATTTGTGGACTCTATTCTTTTTTTAATATATTTTATTGATTATGCTATTACAGTTGTCCCATTTTTCCTCATCATTCCCCTCCACCCTGCACACTCCCTCCCACCCACATTCCCCCGCTTTAGTTCATGTCCATGTGTCATAAGTTCTTTAGCTTCTACATTTCCCACACTATTCTTGCCCTCCGCCTGTCTATTTTCTGCCTACCGTCTATGCTAGTTATTCTCTGTACCTTTTCCCCCTCTCTCCTCCTCCCACTCCCCTATTGCTAACCCTCCATGTGATCTCCATTTCTGTGGTTCTGCTCCTGTACCACTTGTTTGCTTAGTTTGCTTTTGATTCAGGTGTGGTTGTTAATACCTGTGAGTTTGCTGTCTTTTACTGTTCATCTTTTTTATCTTCTTTTTCTTAGATAAGTCCCTTTAACATTTCATATAATAAGGGCTTGGTGATGATGAACTCCTTTAACTTGACCTTATCTGAGAAGCACTTTATCTTCCCTTCCATTCTAAATGACAGTTTTGCTGGATAGAGCAATCTTGGATGTAAGTCCTTGACTTTCATAACTTGGAATACTTCTTTCCAGCCCCTTCTTGCCTGTAAGGTCTCTTTTGAGAAATCAGCTGACAGTCTGATGAGAACTCCTTTGTAGGTGACTGTCCCATTATCCCTTGCTGCTTCTAGAATTCTCTCCTTCATTTTAATCTTGGCTAATGTAATTATGATGTGCCTTGGTGTGTTCCTCCTTGGGTCCACCTTCTTTGGGACTCTCTGAGCTTCCTGGACTTCCTGGAAGTTTATTTCCTTTGCCAGATTGGGGAAGTTCTCCTTTATTATTTGTTCAAATAAGTTTTCCACTTGTTGCTCTTCCTCTTCCCCTTCTGGTACCCCTATAATTCGGAAGTTGGGACATTTAAAGATGTCCCAGAGGTTCCTAAGCCTCTCCTCATTTTTTTGAATTCTTGTTTCTTCCTTGTTTTTTGTTTGGTTGTTTCTTTCTTCCTTCTGATCCACTCCATTGTTTTGAGTCCCAGTTTTCCTCCCATCTCTATTGGTTCCCTGTCCATTTTTCTTCATTTCAATTATTGTAGCCTTCATTTTTTCATCTAATTTGTTAGCAAAATCAACCAATTCTGTGAGCATCCTGATCACCAGGGCTTTGAACTGTGCATCGGATAGGTTGGCTATCTCTTGGTTGCTTAGATGAATTGGCTCTGGGGCTTTGGTTTGTTCTCTGGTTTGAGCCTTTTTTTTTTTTTTTTTGGTCTAGTCGCGGCTGTTATGTAGTGAGGGGTGGAGCCTTAGGTGTTCCCCAGGGCTGAGCAGCCCAGTTGCTGGGTAGTAAGGCTGTACTTGGGGGCGGGGTCCAAGAGGGAACAATGGCACTTGCTCTGCTCTCTCTTGGATTCCAGTTCCTTCTGCCTCTTCCCCTTCGCCTGGATTATCTGCACGTGAATGTGGGACCGCCCGATTAGCCAGCCACCTTGCGTGGCCTCACTGGGGCTGCACAGTTGCCAACCCGTGTCTGGGGTCCTCTAGCCGCCGCCTGTGCGCCTGGGATTTGCCAGCCACTGCTGCCTATGTGGCCGGTCCGCACCTCCACTTTTTCCTGCTGCGACTCCGCCCCACTTACCAATCTGGATGAATGGTTGTTGGACTTCTGTACAGTTCAATTTTCTGTCAGTTTTGGTTGTTTTCTTGTTTCTGAATCTTTGTTGTCCTTAATTTTGGTTGTGAGAGGAGGCACAGTGTGTCCACCTACGCCTCCATCTTGGCTGGAAGTCCTGGACTCTCTATTCTGTTCTACTGATCTATGTGTGTGTTCTTATGCCCGTACCAGACTGTTTTGATTACAGTGGCTTTGTAATATAGTTTGTTATCAGGTATTGTAATCTCTCCTACTTTGTTCTACTCAGAATAATTGCTGATGCTATTCAGGGTAATATATTGTTCCATATAAATTTTTGAAATGTCTGTACTATGTCTGTAAAATATGTTATTAGTATTTAATAGGAATTGTGTTGAATCTGTAAGTTGGTTTGGGTTGTATGTACATTTTCATAATGTTAATTCTTCCAATCCATGAACAGGATATATGTTTCCATTTATTTGTGTCTTCCTTAATTTATTTCTTAGTATTGTGTATGTAGTTTTCTGAATACAGGTACTTTTTCCTAGGTAGTTTTATCTTTCTTGTGGCTATAGTCAATGGGAATTTTCCCCCTGATTTCTGTTTTTGATATTTCATTGTTTGTATACAAAAATGCCTTCAATTTCAGAATATTGACTTTGTATCTTGCTGTTTTGCCAGATTCACTTGGTAGGTCAGGAGGTTTTTTGAGGGATTCTATAGGGTCTTCTGTGTACACTATCATATCATCTGCAAACAATGACAGTTTTACTTCCCCATTTCCAATTTGGATGCCTTTTATTTCTTTTTCTTGTCTGATTGCTGTGGGTAGAACTTCCAGTACTTTGTTGAACAGAAGTGGTGAAAGTGGACACCCTTTCTTGTTTCTTAATCTTAGTGGGAAAGCTTTTAGTTTTTGCCCATTGAGTATGATGTTGGCTGTAGGTTTCTCATATATGGCCTTTATTATGATGAGGTATGCTCCCTCTACCCCCACTCTGCTGCGTGTTTTTATCATAAATGGGTGCTGTACCTTATCAAATGCTGTTTCTGCATCCATTGATACGATCATGTGATTTTTGTCTTTCCTTCTGTTTATGTGATGTATTACGTTTATTGATTTGCAAATGTTGTACCATCCTTGCATCCCTGTGATGAGACTCACATGAACATGGAGTATGATGTTTTTAATGAATTGCTGAATGTGGTTTGCCAATATTTTGTTGAGGATTTTAGCACCTGCATTCATCAGTGATATTGGCCTGTAGTTTTGTTTCTTTGTTGTGTCTTTATCTGGTTTGGGGATCAGAATGATGCTGGTCTCAGAAGAGAATTTGAGTCTTCCCCCTTTTTGGATTTTTTGGAATAGTCTTAGAAGGATAGGTAGGGTCTAACTCTTCCTTAAATGTTTTGTAAAACTTTCCTGTGAAACTGTCCAGTCCAGGGCTGCTGTGTGCCAGGAGTATTTTAATTACTAATTCAGTTTCACCAGATGTTATCAGTTTGTCCAGATTTTGAGCCTCTTCTTTATTCAGTTTTGGAAGACTATGTGTTTCTAGAAATTTGTCCATTTCACCCAGGTATTTAACTTTCTTGGCTTATATTTGTTCATAGTAATTTCTTACAATCCTTTATATTTCTGTGGTATCAGTTGTAATCTCACCTTTTTCAATCTATTTTATTTACTTGGGTCCTTTCCCTTTTTCCTTGATGAGCCTGGTTAAAGGCTTGTCGATTTTTTATCTTTTCAAAGAAGCAGCTCCTGGATTTATTGAACCTTTGAATTCTTCTTTTAGTCTGTCTTGATTATTTCTTTCCTCCTACATGGCTCTGGGCTTTGTTTGTTGTTGTTTGTCCACAGTTTAAGTAGTGTAGAGTTAGGTTGTTTTTTTGAGATGTTTCTGTCTTTTTTAGGTAGGCTTGTATTACCATGAACTTCCCTTTCAAGATTACCTTTGTTGCATCTCATAGGTATTAGACTGTTGTGTGTTCATTTTCATTAGTATCCAGATACTTTTTGACTTTTTTTCATGATTTTATTTATTTATTTTTAGAGAGGGAAAGGGAGGGAGAAAGAGAATGAGAGAAATATCAATGTGTGGTTGCCTCTCACATGGCCCCCATTGGGGACCTGGCCTGCAACCCAGGCATGTGCCCTGACTGGGAATTGATCTGGTGACACTTTGGTTTGCAGCCCACACTTCATTCACTGAGGTATGCCAGCCAGGGCTGATTTCTTCCTTAATGTCATTATTACCCCATTCATTGTTTAATAGCATGTTGTTCAGTCTCCATGAATTTGAATGTTCTTGGGTTTTTTCCTTCAGGTTAGTTTCTAGTTTCAAGCCCTTGGGCTCGGAGAAAATGCTTGATATAATTTCAGTTTTCTTGAATTTGTTGAGGCTTGTTGTGTCCTATCAAGTGGTGTATGTGTGAAAATATTCCATGTGCATTTGAAAAGAATGTGTATTTTTCTTCTTTGGGATGAAAGGTTCTATATGTATATTAGTTAAGTCCTTTTGATCTAGGGTGGTGTTTAGTTCCGTAATATCCTTGTTGAATTTTCTTGGGAAGCTGTATCCATTGTTCACACTGGGGTGTTAAAATTCCGTTCTATAAATGTGCTGCTATGTATCTTTCTTGAAGTCTTTCAAGATTTTCCTCATGTATTTGGGTGCTCCTGTGTTGGGTACATAAATGTTTACAGTGTTTATGTCTTCTTGATGGATTCTTCACTTGAGCATTATGAAGTGTCCTGTGTCTTTTTTTATGGCCTTTGTTTTGAAGTCTGTCTTGTCTGGTGTAAGCATTGCTAAACTGACTTTTTTCTCCTGTCCATTTGCTTGGAATATTTTTTCCAGCCCTTCACTTTCACTCTATGTAGGTCTTTTGTTTTTGAGGTGGTTCTCTTGTAAGCAGCATATATGTGGTTTATGTTTTCTTATCTGTTCAGCTACCATGTGCCTTTTGTTGGAGGATTTAATCTGTTTACATTTAAAGTTATTATTGATATGTACTTATTCATTGCCGTTTTACCCCTTTGTATTTGTGATCCTCTCTCACTCTTTTTTCTTCTTTTTTTAAAAAATTTTAATTGGTGTTCAAGTAATTTCTTCTTCTTAAAGCAGCCCCTTTAGCATGTCTTCCACTGCTGATTTGGAGGAGGTGTATTCCTTCAACCTACTTTTGTCTGGGAAACTGCTTATTTCACCTTCCATTTTTAAAAAAAATATTTTTTATTGATTATGCTATTACAGTTTTCCCATTTTTTCCCCCTTGATCCCCTCTCCACCTTGACTCCTCAACCCTCCATCATTCTGCCCACCCTTTAGTTCATGTCCATGGGTTGTACATGTAAGTTCTTTGAGTCCTCTGTTTCCTATATCCTTTTTTATCTTTCCCTGTCCATTTTATGCCTACTAATTTTGCTGCTTCTTCCCTGTACCTTTACCCCCCCATCTCTCCCTTCCCCCTCCCCACTCTGTGTGATGTCCATTTCTTTGATTCTCTTCCTGTTCTGGTTGTTGGCTTAGTTTTTGTTTTCATTGTTTTTCTTTTAGGTTCATTTTTTAATAGTTGTGAGTTTGTTATCATATTTTATTGTTCATATTTTTAATCTTTTTCTTAGATAAGTCCCTTTAACATTTCATATAATAAGGGCTTGGTGATCATGAACTCCTTTAACTTGACCTTCTCTGAGAAGCACTTTATCTGCCCTTCCATTCTAAATGAAAACCTTGCTGGATAGAGTAATCTTGGATGTAGGTCCTTGCCTTCCATGATTTGGAATACTTCTTTTCAGCCCCTTCTTGCCTGTAAGGTTTATTTTGAGAAATCAGCTGATAGCCTTATGGGAACTCCTTTATAGGTAACTGTCTCCTTTTCTCTTGCTGCTCTTAGGATTTTTTGTTTGTCTTTAATCTTGGGTAACTTGATGATGTGCCTTGGTGTGTTCCTCTTTGAGTCCAACTTCTTTGGAACTCTGGGCTTCCTGGACTTCCTAGAAGTCTATTTCCTTTTCCAGATTGGGGAAGTTCTCCTTCATTATTTGTTCAAGTAAGTTTTCAATTTCTTGCTGTTGTCTCCCCATTCTGGCACCCCTATAATTTGGATATTTGGTTCAGGTTGTCCCAGAGAATGCTCAGCCTCTCTTCATATTTTTTGGATTCTTGTTTATTTGTTCTGATCCAGTTGGATGTTTATTTCTTCCTTTTGTTCTAAATTGTTGCTTTGAATCCTGGTTCCCTTCTTGTCACTGTTGGTTCCCTGAATATTTTGCTTTACGTCATTTTAGGTATCTTTCATTTGTTCTTTCATTTTTCGACCAAGCTTAATCAGTTCTGTGAGCGTTTTGATTACCAGGGTTTTAAATTCTCCATCAGATAGGTTGGCAGTCTCCTCATCTGTTAGTTCTGAGGTTTTGCTGTGTTCTTTTATTTGGGCCATGCTTCTTTGTTTTGGCGCACCTGCTAAGTTGTAAGGGGTGGGACATTTGGTATTCACCAGGGCGGGGCAACGTTCTTTGCTACCTTGCCTGTGGGGGAGGGGCCTTGCCTGTAGGGGAGGGGTCAGAGAGGGAACAATGCAGCTCACCTTCTCCTCTCTAGCACACTTTGCAGCAGACTCCTCTGTCAGACTGGAAGTATCTCCCACTGCGGCAACCCCAGTTGTAGCCCATAGTCAGCTACAACTCTCAGTTTTCCCCTTAAGTTAGCCCCTCCGAGCTTGGCAGTTAGCCCCACCCCCAGCCACCTTGCCTCAGATTTTCTGAGCTGGCCTGTGGGTTCTGCTTTACCAATCTGATTATTCTGGTTGATTTTTTTCTTAATTCCTTGGTTGTTGGAGTTCCATGCAGTTTGGTTTCCTGGTGTTTTTGGTTGCTTATTGATTTCACATCGGTGGTTATCCTCCGTTTGGTAGTTCAGGGAAGTGAAGGGTTTTTACGTACGCCTCCATCTTGGCCGGAACTCCTTCACCTTCCATTTTAATTCAGTCTTGCTGTGTAGCATAGTCTTGGTTGTAAGCCTTTGCTTTTCAGTACTTGGAATATTTCTTGCCATTCCCTTCTGGCTTGTAGTGTTTCTGTAGAGAAATCAGTGATACCCTTATTGGAGCTCCCTTATATGTTACTATCTGTTTCTCCTTTGCTGCCTTTAAGATTATCTCTTTGTCTTTAAATTTGCCATTTTAATTATGATGTGTCTTGGAGTGGGCCTCTTTGGGTTCATCTTGATTGGGATCCTCTGTGCTTCCTAGACTTGTGTGACTGTTTTTGCATCAAGCTAGGAAATTTTTATGTCATAATTTTTTCAAACAGGTTTTCTATCCATTGCTCCTGTTCTTCTCCTTCTGGTTTCCCTATGATACGGATATTATTATGTTTCATGTTGTCCTGTAGCTCCCTTAAACCCCCTTAAAACCCCTTCGTTCTTTTTGAGCCTGTTTTTCTTTTCTTGCTCTTTCTGGGAATTTTTTTCTACCTCGTCCTTCAGCTCACCGATTCTGTCCTCTGCTTCATCTAATCTGATTTTGATTCCTTCTACTGTGTTTTTCAATTCAGAAATTGTATTCTTCATTTCCTCCTGGTTCTTGTTGATAGTTTCTGTGTCTTTTTTTCATGCTGATATAGTTTGCCATAAGTTCCTTGTAGCTTCCCTGGAGTTTTTTGTAGTTCTTACTGAGCTCCATGAGTGTCCTTATAACCATTATTTTGAACTCAAAATGTCTGATAGTTTGGTTACATCAAGTTCATTTAGCATTCTTTCTGGGGATTCCTCCTTTTTTTCATTCTGGGGTTTCCTTTTTCTGGGGATTCCTGAGTAGATGCAGGAAAAGTATTTGACAAAGTTTAACATTCCCTCATGACAAAAACTATTAACTAACTAGGAATAAAAGGGAACTTTTTACCTCAATCAAGCACTTCTATGATAAAAAACCTATCCCATCATCATACATATTAGTGGAAATTTGAACACTTTTTTCCTAAGATGAGAAAGAAAGGAGAGATATTCATTCTCATCACTTCTATTCAATATCATATTGGAATTCCTAGCCACTGCAGTAAAGGAAGAAGAGGTAGTATAAATATAAGGCTCACAGATTGGAAAGGAAATAATAAAGTTCTCTGTTCTCAGATGACATGTTTTCTATGTAGAAAATCCCAAGGAATCTACAGAAAGTTTTCTAAAATGAATATAGGCATTTAGCAATGTCATGCAATAGAAGGTCAATAAACAAATTTTTTATATACTATGTGAATATTTGGAATTATAATATTTTTATACTGCTATTTACAAATGCATCAAAATACAAGAAAGACTTAGATATAGCCCTGGCTGGTGTGGCTCAGTGGATTGAGCACCGGCCTGTGAACCAGAGGGCCATCAGTTTGATTTCCAGTCAGGGCACATGCCTGGGTTACTGTCCACGTCCCTGGTAGGGAGCACTCGAGAGGCAACCACACATTAGAGTTTCTCTTCCTCTGTTTCTCCCTCCTTCTCCTCTCTAACAATAAATAAATAAAATCTTTAAAAAAAAGGAAGACTTAGATGTAAGTCTGACAAAATATGCATGTGATTAGTATGCTAAAAACTATGAAACAGTGATGAAATAAATAAAAGAAGTCCCAAATAAATGGAGAGATATAAAGTATTTGTGGAGGGGGAAGACTCAATATAGGAAATATACCATTTTTTTTTTCAAATACTATCACAATCAGAATCCCAACAGGATTTTGTTTTATGTGTTGACAAATGGTTTCCAAATTTAAATTTATAGGTAGGAGAACTAGAAAATCAAAACAGTTTTGAAAAAGCACAAAATTGGAGTATTTTTACCACCTAGTTTCCAGATTTAATATGAACTACAGTATTCAAAGTAATGTGGTTTTGGTGAACAATAGACACATAGACCAAATGGAACAGAATAACAAATCCATAAGTAGAGCCACACATTTATGATGAATTTACTTTTGACAAAGGTACAAAGCAATTCAATGGAGAAAGGGAGGGACTTTCCCTTGGAACAGCCATAAGACATTTTATTTCAATGGGTCAATAACCATTTTCCCTCCTTTTCTGTGGTAAGGTGCCCTAGCTACTCTCTGCTCTTGGCCACTACAGACAACACCCTCAGCAAACTCCTTTGTGCACATCCTTTTAAATCAGTCCCTTAGGCTTAATTCCAAGACCATTTAACAACATACTGTTTTCTTGAAAATACTAAGTCAATACAGAATGCTACCAGCCTCACTGTATGTTTGCTAGATTGAATGCTAAGTTTCCTCACCAGTAAGACACCAGTAAGATTTTGCTATTTTAATAGTTATGTAAATAGAGATGCAGGATTACTTCAGCTTATATTTCTTTGGTTGCTAATAAGGATGAAGTTTTTTTCAAGGATTTTTTTTCCCTTATGCTGGTGGCAACTCTGTTCATGATCCTTGCTCTTTCGTTTATTTGGGTATTGATGGTATTTAAAATAAATTTAAAATTCATTTTTATGGGTATGACATTTAATGGTATTTTGAAGAAATGATATAAATGTTTTTGTTTTCTAGCTGGCTTAGGTGAATTCCGAATTCGTGACCTAAATGACGAAATTAACAAACTGCTAAGAGAGAAAGGACACTGGGAGGTCCGGATAAAGGAGCTGGGTGGTCCTGATTATGTAGTAAGTAAGCAGCTTACTTACCCCCCGTGGCTGTTAGGGGTAAGCTTGTAAGCCTTTGGGCAGGCTGGGTGGGTCTTATGTGGGAGCATGCAGCTCTCAGCCCATGCCTATCAGAGGGCATTCACTCAAGAAATGAAAGAAGGCTTGAAAAAGTACCTGTTGCAGGTAGACAGGAAACCATGAAAAGCATAGGTCAAATCATGCTTAAAGGCTCCGTAGTACATGTCTCAGAGCAGATAAGGCACATGCATTTTACCAGTGAGATGTTCCTAAGTAAGCCACTTAATCTCTTGGTCTCGCTCCTTGGGAATTAGGACAACCATTATTGGATTTTTACCTGAG
The DNA here is from genome assembly GCA_004027475.1 of Anoura caudifer. Lineage (NCBI taxonomy): Eukaryota > Metazoa > Chordata > Mammalia > Chiroptera > Phyllostomidae > Anoura > Anoura caudifer. Next base: position 90,658 of record PVKU01006416.1, read on the forward strand.
GGGGCTGTGGAACACTCCATTCTTTCCTTTCTTTGGACTCTTAAAAATGCAGTACTCTTGAATAGTGGCTTTCAAGCTTTTAGGACCATGAGTTGTTATAAATATATGCACACATGCGTGTACACACACACACTTTATATCACAACCCAGTGAACACAAACATGTGCTGAAGAAATACTTAGTATGTGTTGATGCACTTTGTTATTTTCTATTCTGTTCTATTTTGATTTTAAAAAAATTGATGATTGTGACCCACTTAATTGATTTCATGTCTTGCTGCTGGTTTCAACTTTGAAAAATACTGTTCCTAGAGCTTGTGAAAAGATCTGCCTTAGATCATTTGAACCAGTACTATCTAATTAGTGGGCTATGTATAATATGTACGAAATACATGACAGTTTTTCTACATCATGGTCTTTTCACATTCGTGAAGGTCTCACACAGCCATAATTTGCACTTTAGTACCTGGAATGTAAATGAAGCATTTCTTCTTCCCATAGCAAAAAGAAAGGCATTCATATTTCTTGAACATCTGTTGTGTTTTAGGCAATGCAGTAGGAACTTTCATTCAACCTCTTTACCAGGTCTGTGGTGATGTAATTCGTTTCCTGTCAGACTTCATTAAAATAATGCAGTAATTTATCAATCCTCATAGAAAATGTCGGAAGCATTACAAAATTAAAATATAATTCTTAAGTTCACCACCCAAAAGCAATGTTGTTTTTTATATATTTCCTTTCAGAGTTTTTTAATGCCTAAGAATTTTGTTTTCATTTATTATGTATAAAAATAATAAATTTATGCCCTGACTGGTGTGGCTGAGTGGGTTGGGTGTCATCCCACAAGCCAAAAGGTCACCAGTTCCATTCCTGGTCTGGGCATGTGCCTGGGTAGAGGGCCAGATCCTCAGTTGGGGGCATTGAAGAGGCAACTGATTAATGTTTCTCTTGCACGTTGATGTTCGCTCCCTCTCTTTCTGCCTTCTTTCCCCCTCTCTAAAAATAAATAACATTTTTTAAAAAAGGTGATACATTTATTTTTTTTATATTTTGAAAGAATAGGGTTTTTTTTTTTTAAGATTTTATTTATTTATCTTTAGAGGGGAAGGGAAGGAGAGAGGGAGAGAAACATCAATGTATGGTTGCCTCTCGTGCAACCATACAGTCCCCTGCCGGGAACTGGCCTGCAACCCAGGCATGTGCCCTGACTGGGAATTGAACCGTGGTCCCTTGGTTCACAGGCCCACGCTCAATCCACTGAGCTACACCAGCCAGGGCAAAAGGTGATACATTTAGAGTTTCAGTTTTATAAGATGAAAAGACTTATGATGATGGATGGTGGTGATGGTTATATGACATTATGAATATATTTATTACCATTTTTATGAACATGTAAGCATGGTTAAGACTTCTGGACAAGATGAATGCGTAGGTAGACAGATACACTTTCCCTCTTTGCACAACCAAAAGGACAACAACAAATTAATTTAAAAAAAGCAGAACTGCCAGAAAATCAAACTGTATGGAAGTCTGACAACCAAGGAGTTAAAGAAGAATCATTTATTTAGGCTAGTAGGAGGGGCAGAGATGGGCAGCTGAGGCAGAGAAGATGTGTGGCTAGGCAGCAGCTGGAGGACCCAGGCAGGCAATATGTGGTGGTGGACTGGGTAGCCCCACATATCCATGCAGATAAACTGGAAAGAAAAGCTGGGGAGTGAGGTGAACTGCATAATCCAGGCTTCTAGCAGGGGGAAATAAAGCCTCAAAACCTCTGGCTGTAAAAACCTGTGGAGTTGCAGTGGCAGAATAAACTTCCAGCCTCACAAGAGAGTTCATTGGAGAGACTCACAGGGTCCTAGAATGTCCACAAACTCACCTACCTGGGAATCAGCACCAGTAGGGCTCAATTTGCTTGTGGGTACCAAGAGAAGTGAGTGAAAGCCAGCCCAGATTCAAGCCAGTGACATTGTTCCCTCTCTGACCCCCCCCCCCCGCCGCCACACAGCACTACAACACGGACGTGGATTGCCCCGCCTTGGTGAATACCTAAGGCTCTGCCCCTTACTACTGAGCAGGTGGGCTGAGAAAAAGAAAGATAGCACAAATGAATGAACAGATCAAAGTTCCAAAAGTAGAGATAAGTGATGAAGAGATAGCCAACAAAGTTCAAAACCTTGGTAATCAGGATGCTCACAGCAATGGTTGAGTATGGTTGCAAAATGGAGGAAAAAGTGAAGGCTATGCAAAGTGAAATAAAGAAAAATATACAGGGAACCAACAGTGAAGGGAAGAAAACTGGGACTCAAATCAACAATTTGGAGCAGAAGGAAGATAGAAACATTCAATCAGAACGGAATAAAGAAACAAGCATCCAAAATAATGAGTAGAGGCTTAGGAACCTCCAGGACAACTTTAAACTTGCCAACATCCAAATCATAGGGGTACTGGAAGGAGAAGAAGAGCAAGAAATGGAAAATGTATTTGAAAAAAATAATGAAAGAGAATTTCCCCAATCTAGCAAAGAAAATAGACTTCTAGGAAGTCCAGGAAGCTCAGAGAGTTCCAAGGAAGTTGGACCCAAGGAGGAACACACCAAGGCATGTCATAATTACAATACCCAAGATTAAAGAGAAGGAGAATATCTTAAAAGCAGCAAGAGAAAAGGAGAGTTATCTACAAAGGAGTTCCCATAAGGCTATCAGCTGATTTCTTAAAAGAAACCTTGCAGGCAAGAAGGGGCTGGAAAGAAGTATTCAAAGTCATGAAAGGCAAGGACCTATATCCAAGATTGCTCTATCCAGCAAAGCTATCATTTAGAATGGAAGGGCAGATAAAGTGCTTTACCCAGGTAAGGTCAATTAAAGGAGTTCATCATCACCAAGCCCTTATGATATGAAATTGTAGGGGGACTTATCTTAAATCAAGAATATGATCAAAACTGTGAACAATAAAATGACATCAAACCCAGAACTATCAACAATTGAACCTTCAAAAACTAAACAAACATCTAGAACAGGAATGGAATCACAGAAATGGAGATACCATGGTGATTTATCAATGGGAACGGGGAGGGGAGAGTATTGGGGGAAAAGGTGTAGGGAATAAGAAGTGTAAATGGTAGCCACAAAATAGACAGGGAAAGCTTAAGAATAGTATAGGAGATGGCAAAGCTAAAGAACTTACATGTATAACTCATGGACATAAATTAAGGTGGGGAATGCTGGTGGGAGTGGGAGAGCAGGGTGGAGGGGAATTAAGGGGAGAAAAAAATGGGACAACTGTAATAGTATAATTAATGTAATATATTTTTAAAAAGAATGGTTAAGTTGGTAAATTTTGTGATATGTGTATTATACCACAATAAAAAAAGAAAAAAGTAATATGTTACCATCAAGTTCATAAAAGTATAAAGAAGCAGAACAACATTTTTTTACAGTACCATTACCTCTGCAATACTTTAATATTTCCTTCCATTGTTTTTCTATGAATGCCATAATTGAGATCATACTTTCCATATGTACAATTTTGGTTCTAGGTTTTGTTTCTTTTCAAAATGGTAATTTTGATGATATAAATAGTGTATATGCTTTTATGCAAAAAATATAAAGAAGTATATAAAATTGTAAAATTAAAATTTATACATATAGGATATATTGCATATTTTTCTTCCATGCAGAAATAACTATTACCATTTTCTAGAATTTTCCTGTGCCTATTATGCTTATATTTACAGAAATTGGTTCATATTTAACTATGTGCTTTGTTTGTATAATAGTGTATTGGGAGCAGATTTTCACATAAATAAATAATCATTTGTATAGTCATTTTAAAAAGCATTTTTGAGCTACCAGAAAGTTGCAAAAATATACAGCAAATTCTTATATACCCCTTAGACAGATTTACTAGTTTTTTAACATTTTTCTGGTTTACTTTTATATTTTCTTTCTTTTATTTATTGATTTTAGAGAGAGAGAGAAAGAGAAACGTCGATTTGTGTTCCACTTATTTATGCATTCATTGGTTGCTTCTTGTATATGCCCTGACCAGAGATTGAACCTACAACCTTGGCAGATAGGGATGATGCTCTAACCAACTGAGCTTAACTGGCGAGGGCCAGCTTTATAATTTTCTGTGTGTACCTTGAGATTTATTTTTCTGAACCATTTGAAGCTTTCAATGATGCTCCTTTATCCCTTAATACATGTGTACTTCCTAAGGAGAAAAATGTTCTCTTATATAACCATGGTAGAGTTATACCAAGTTTGACATTTAACTGTGATGCAATCATTTTATCTAATCTATGTGGCTGATTCATCAATTGTCCCAATAATGTCCTATGTAGCATTTCCCCCTCTAGCATGGGACCTAGTCCAAAGTCATTTAATGCATGTAGTTGTCGACATCATTTTAACTGGATTGAACTGCATCTTCTGTCCACTTCATTTGTCTTCTACTTGTCATTTAGGTAGTTTGCAATTTTTTGTAAGCTTTTGTCACTTAACATCATATCATAGCATTTTCAAAGTCAATATAAGAACCATCATTGTTAAAAAAAAGAATAAAAGACCATCATTGATAAGGTATAGTATATATTCTATCCATGAATTTGCTATAATTTACTTAAATCATCCTCCTACTTTTAGGTATTTAGGATGATTTTTAAGGAGTAAAGAGGTACGTAAATATTTTTCTATGTGCATAAATATTTTCCGTGTTAAAGATTATCTTAAAATATAGTTACAAACATGGAAATAGTGGGTTTAAAGATTAGATTCATATTCTTTTTTTCCTTCCCAATAAGAAAGTTGGCCCTAAGATGCTGGATCATGAGGGAAAAGAAGTCCCAGGAAACCGAGGTTACAAATACTTTGGAGCAGCAAAAGATTTGCCTGGTGTTAGAGAGTTATTTGAAAAAGAACGTGAGTAATTAATGTTTGAATGGGTTTTAGCTTCAATTTTTTAAAAACATTACGTGTAGGCTTTGATTTGTTACCATTAAATGTCTGAATTTTAAATAGATACTTGGACTGGGGGTTCATTTCCAGCAGCTTGTTCAACTTTAGTACTTGTCTTGTTTGCAGGAGCTTTTCCAAAATTACTACCTTCACCATGAAGCTCCATGAGTTTTCCCAATTCAAACTTGGGCTTCTTCAGTTTTTCCACTTTTCTTCAAAAGACACAATGCAGTGGATAAATAGATTGGCAAGCTTTTCTCTGTTATCTGGAGTCAATTTATTGACCACTTCTTTCAAGTCATTTATCTGTGTCTCTCTCGAGTCAAGATTTCCTTCATCTTTCAGATTTGGCAGACTGTTGATGCTGAGCCTAAGAGGTCTCCTGAACCTGATTGCTATGTTTTTTAGTAAAACCAGCACAGAATAGATGAAGCAAATAACAGTTGGTAGTCTTGATGGTAACGTGAGCTTCAGTCATGGGCTACTATTTTTTGAACATGAAACACATTTTGTTATGGGTTAGGATCAATGCCATGAAGATTAAGCAGGCATTTTTTGCCCTGAACACCCTCAGTAATTAGCTTGAATTTTCTAAATGCAACCTCATCATTCTCAGATTAGTTGGGCTCATTTCAAAAACACGACCCTTAAGACCATCAGGTGCAATTTTGGTTCCTTGAATTCTTGTGACTTGTATTTTTCTAATATTTCTTATATTGAACATAGCTGGTGTTTTCATATCATACTAGTCTTTCTTAGAAAATGAAACAACCACTTTCTTCTTGGCTCCATTTTTGCTGCTTTTTGTAAGGTGTTTGTTCTTACTGACCATACTTCCAGAACTTCTCCTTTGCATTTGCAACTTGGCTGGCACAAGAGGCCGAGCTTTTGACCTATCTTGGCTTTCAAGATGCCCTCCTCACTAAGCTTAATAATCATTTCTAGCTTTTGATTTAAAGTGAGAGACATGCAATTCTTTCTCTCACTTGAACACTTAGAGGCCATTGTTGGGTTGTTAATTGGCCTGATTTCAATATTGTTTTGTCTCAAGGAATAGGGAGGTTTAAAGAGAAGGAGATCGTCCGGGAATGGCTGGTTGGTGAAGTAGTCATAACACAGATACATTTATCTATTATTTCCACCATGTTATATGGATGGGTATGGTTTGTGGCACCCCAAAACAATTACAATAGTAACATCAAAGATTAGTGATCCCTATAACAAATATAGGAATGAAAAAGTTTTAATTAATACTTAGAGAATTACCAAAATGTCACAAAGACACAAAGTGAACTAATGGTGTTGCAAAAGTGGCACCCATTGCCCTGGCTGGGTGGTTCAGCTGTAAGTGTTGTCCTGTACAGCAAAAAGTTGTGAGTTCCATCCCCGGTCAAGGCACATACTTAGATTTCGGGTTTGATCCCTGCCTGGTCAGGGCGCAAATAGGAGGAATCTTTGTTTCTCTTTCCCTTCTTTCCTCTCTAAAATCAATAAACATATCCTGCGGTGAGGAATTTAAAAAAAAAAGTGTCACTGAAGACTTGCTTGAAGCAGAGTTGCCACAAACCTTCAATTTTTGAAAAATGCAGTGTTTGCGAAGCACAATTAAGTGAAGTGCAATGAAATGTGTTATGCCTGTATTTTAATTTTATCTTTTAGAAAAGTAGTCTAAACACTTTATAGAAAAAGTGTGAAATGCAGAGAAGAATGATACTGGTGTTCTCAGGACTGTTGACATTCTATTTCCTTCCAGTCAGTTTTTCTGTTTGTTTAAAATTTTAATTCTACCTTTATTAAATTCTGTTTATTTTTAAATTCATTTTGCCAAAGCTGCTTTTGCATATGTCATGAACATTGCTTAAATAAAGTTCAGAGTTTAAATATGTCATTCACCCTGGCTGGTGTAGCTCAGTGGATTGAGTGTGGGCTGTGAACCAAAGGGTTGCAGTTTGATTCCCAGTCAGGGCACATGCCTGGGTTGCAGGCCAGGTCCCTAGTGGGGGCCACATGACAGGCAACCACACATTGATGTTTCTCTCTCTCTTTCTCCCTCCCTTCCCCTCTCTCTTATTTTCTTTAAAAATAAAGAAATAAAATATTAAAAAAATAAATATGTCATTCACTATAAAACTAATATAATTTTATACAGAGAATTTGTAAAACACTGAAAATCAGGAAAAAAAGCCTGCATTTTTACAACGTGTCGATGATGATTGTTAATGTGTCAGGGCATATTTCCAGTTTTTTAAGAGTTGCAGTGGAGGAAAGGGCTCCTAAATTTAGGTTATGTTAAATATGTTGCTTTTTTTTGCATTTACATTTTTATAAATTAATTTTCATTTAATCCAGTCATGAATCTTTTTTAAATAAGAAAATGCTTAAGTAAGTTTTGATGAGTATAATTTAACTAGCAGTACGGTCCTTTTAACCCCTTCTCCCTCTAATCTCGGTGCCTCCGCCAGAGAAAAATGTTAACCGTTATTATTTGTTTGATATGTTCCCTTCCAGGCCTTTTACATGCACTTCCATGGTTATTTCTTTAGTTAAATTTCATCAGTAAAGGTGATGGGTGGCTCAACTACAATTTACTTTAGTCAGGAAAGCCTAAATTTATTGGCTCACATCACTGAAAAGGCCCTAGGTCAGGGGTGTCAAACTCCTTTTCACTGGGGAGGGGAGTGCACATCAGCCTCATGGTTGCCTTCAAAGAGCTGAATGTAATTTTAGGACTGTATAAATGTAACTACTCCTTAATAGTTAAGTGAGAGCTTGGTGCTGCTGCTGGGTAGATACAAGATGCTGATGCCGACTGGTGTGATTCAGTGGGTAGGCCGGATAAAACAAGGTTGGAGGGCCAGATTCAGCCCATGGGCCTTGTGTTTGCCACCTGTGCCCTAGGTAGTTTGCCTTTAGGAATAGCTGATTCCAGGCCACATTTCTACATGTTGCAGTGCTCTGAGCCAGCCAGGTTTCAGCCCTGTACGCTGTCCTGCATGCAACCAGCATGGTGACTACCACTCATGACCCCTAGACTGAGAGTGGTGGACGGGTGGACAGAGTTGCCATTACCTACATTAGGGTGATAGATGGTGGCCTGCCAAAACACAGTGGCTTTCTCATACCTGTTGTGTTATGATATCCACTGATATGTTCCCACAGTTCTACTTAGAACTCTATTAATGGATGGGAAGGATTAAAGAATATCATGATATGGACTAACATTAGTTAATGAAACCATTCCTGCTTTGGTAGACTTCAGTTATTTCCAGATTTTCATAATTATAATATTTTTGCTGATTTGATGGTTGAAGATATACTACCTTTATTTTTATTTCTTTTATTACTGATAAAATCCATAATTTAATTCAATTACAAATTGAAAATTTTATACTTAAGAATTTTCTCTTCTTCAATTATCAGCCTTTATTCTTTTTTAAAAAACAATTTTATTTCTTTATTTTTAGAGAAGGGGGAAGGGAGGGAGAAGGAGAGTGAGAGAAACATGGATATATGAGAGAAACATCCATTGGTTGCCTCTCACACACCCCTAACTGGGGACCTGGCCCACAGCCAAGGCTGGTGACCTTTCAGTTTGCAGGATGACGTCCAACCCACTGAATCACACCAGTCAGCATCAGCTTATATTCTTTGACCTGTCTGTTGGGTTGTCATTTCTCTTTTGATTTTCAAGAATTACTTAAATATTCTGAATATTTATATATTTATATATTTTCTTGTGGTGTAAGAGCCTATGTAGGAAATAGTGCCAGGTGTCCTCCTCAGTCACCACACAATCAAAGCATCTTGCCAACAGCATATACCATCTTGGCAGTTGAAATACTCTGTAAAATAAAAAGTTCCACAAATCAAAGGTAACTGGATACAAAAGTGATTAAAGAAAAGTACTTCAAAACATTACAATTGGCTTTCTCAAGTTTCTGGTTTATCCTTTTGAATTTTGTACATTATCTTATGAGGTATAAGTTGAAACAAAAACACAGCCAAACTGAACAAGAAACAAAGGGCCTCAGTGAACCATCAGGGATCTCCATCTTACAATCTGAAACTTTGTATAATTGTCCAACATATAGTTCCAAGCATTTTAAAATGATTCTTGCAGAGGATTCTCAGGTAAAGTAAATTAACATACTCCATAACCAAGGCTGCTGAACTAACATTTATTGCCATTTTTCAAATCTCTGTACATGGCCTTATCATTCCATGAGCCTCTATTGCAATCCCTTCTCCTGGATGTTTGCATGGATACTGCCATCTATATCATATTTTCATGAGCACATATACTATATGCCTGTCTAACATTGTGCAGGAAGAAGATTTGAGTGTGATAATGATGGGAAATTCAGCTAAGTTGGTGCTCTTTTTTTTAGCTCTTCCTCCTCCAAGAAAAACACGTGCTGAGCTCATGAAGGCAATAGATTTTGAATACTATGGTTACCTTGATGAAGATGATGGTGTTATTGTGCCTTTGGAACAGGAATATGAAAAGAAAGGTAGGTCTACAGGCATTTCATTTCATTATAGGTGGCATCTGGTTTCCGTTCTTTGTTTTGAAACTGGCTTTTTAAATACTGCTTATGTCAGAAAGGAGTTTTCTTTGTTGCTGATGGTCTTCAGAGGAAATGATCTGCTAATGACTTAACCCCCAGTAATTGTGAGGCAATTAGCATGGTGTTGGGGAGGCTACAGAGTAGTATCTGACCTGGTCCCTGTCCACCTGGGTTTACTGTTTAGATTCCTTCCCAGACTGGCCTTTCCTGAAATCATGAAATAGTGCCCACTTAAGGAGCTTGAGACCTGTTTTAAACACAGCTAATAGTTTATCAGTGTAGAGCAGGATGGGTCTCTTTCATAGAGCTTCCTCCATGCAAGAACTATGCTGTATCTTTTATAGACATTCTTTTGAAGCCTCATAACAACTCTAGAGAATAAGTTGTGCTGTTCCCCATGAGGTTCTTTGAGCTAGGGCTTTGGAAGCAGGTGGTTAGGAGTTAGAGCTCTGCCAGCATGGTGTACGACTGCATCTCTTTTCATGTGGGCATGTCAGGAAGCCACCAGATTGTTGAGCTGGGGAGGATCTGAGGATGTTCCTTAAAACTCTGCTTTGTAGTGACAAAGCCGAAGCAGTTGTGAGACTAGACTGCCACTCACATCTGATTCTCTCACCAGGGCAGAATGAAGGATGTCCCTTTCCTGAGGGAACATCTTGGCCTTGCCCTGCATAGTATTTAAAATTTATTCATAGACCAAAGTAACACCTGCTGTTCCTTGTCCTCAGTCAGAGTCAAATTGGTGGAAAAGTGGAAGGCAGAGAGAGAGGCTCGGCTGGCAAGAGGAGAAAAGGAAGAGGAGGAGGAAGAGGAGGAAGAGATTAACATCTATGCTGTTACCGAGGAGGAGGTACTGGGGGGCAGTGTGGGTCTCCCTGGTGCTCACTAAATTCTGGTCTGTGCCGTGAAGCCTGGACCTTTTGGGAAGAGTTCCAGTGCAGGTCAAGTTCAGCCATTGCTTTTTGCCTTGCTTGACACCTCCTGGTAGGAAATACAAAGTGATCTGCTATTGGTTTCTTTTTGGAGGCATTTGGGAGAGGCTATGCTGTGAACTGAGTCCAGCTACCACTAGTGTTGGGCTTTGGACCCTTTGGAGGGCACTGTGATATGAGCTGAGGCAAGCTACCAGTTGTGCTAGGCTTATGGCACTTATTTGAAGCTATGTTTCAAGCTGCATCTGGCCACCATTTATTCCAGCCTTGGAGCCACCTGGTAGAAGTTACATTGCAAGTTGTTGAGACTGCTTATCTCCAGCCTGGGGCAGTTTACGTAGAGGTACAAGGCATGCTGAGGCCAGCTGCTGCTTGTTTGGGGTTTGTACACCTTTTGGACATTTCAGGAAGGTCTGCTTGTGTGGAGCAGCTGCTAGAAGAAGCTCAGGCCCAGTGATAGAGTTGAGTGGGGCGGGGTCTCGGAATCATCAGGCCAGGGAGAACCTTGTTAGCCAAGTTAATAGATATCTCAGATTCAGTGCCCACCTGCTTCTGCTGGCTGGATGGGAGGAGGGCTCAACAATAGAACAGTGCCATGTGCCAACTTTTCTGTCCTAACTCCTGCCCCACTAGCACTTGTCCTGAATCCTATCAATTTAGTTTCTCCACATATGTATCTGGCACTTTTTGAGCTGCTGCCGCAGTGCTGGAGCCCAGAGCAAATGAGTTTGTGAGTCTGTGTCACCAGCAGCCCTCTGTCTCACTTGGATGTATTCTCCGCTTGTTGTCACAGCCTGGTGCTGGTGCTCTGGGCTGGGGATCCTGGTGTGGGGATGGGACCCCTTGTTCCTCACAGGGGACCTCTGCAACAGAAATATCCCTCCCAATTCTTAATCGCCATACTGTGAGTGTGAGACCTGTCCATTTAGCATCTCTGCCCCTCCTACCAGTGTCCACATGACTTCTTCTGTATAGTTTACATAGAACTTCTGTTATAGAACTTCTGTTCAGGTGGTCTTTAGGTGGTTCTCATGACAGCAATTTTATAATGTAGTTTTCTTTTGATGTGGTTGTGGGAGGAGGACAGCACAGTGTTTACCTATTCCACCATTTTTTGTTAATCATCACCTGAGGACATTTTTTCATTGCTTTTAGAGAAAGAGGAAGGGAAAGAGGGTTTAGAGTGAGGGGAAGGGAGGGAGAAAGAGAGGGAGGGAAACATCGATGTGGGAGAGAAACACCGATTGGTTGCCTTTTGTACACGCCCCAACTGGGGACCGAACCCACGACCTAGGCATGTGTCCTGACCAGGAATTGAACCCATGACCTTTTTGGTCTATGGGATAATGCTCTAAATAAGTGACCCACACCAGCCAGGGCCCTACTCCACCATTTTGTCTGGACTTTAATTTTTAAAAAATAGGTAATATAGTCACAAGTCAAGAATCAAACAGTATATAGATAGTCAACAGAGATTTTCTTTTGCAGTTCTGCTTTCCATCGACCTACTTCTCACTGCTCTCACTAATTTCTATTCTTAGTTTCTTTCCTAATACAAAAGTTAGCGTAATATACACAATGTTCTGGTAATTTTTGTACTTAATGATATCTTGGTTGCATTTCTGTATAAGTACAGAACTTCCTCATTCCTTCCCCCCCCTTTTAAATAGCTGCAGAGTAGCATATATTATAGCACAAGCAACATTTATTTCATGGTTTCCTATTTATGGACTTTTGGTTGTTCTCTGTTTCTAGTCTGATGAAGAAGGCAGCCAGGAGAATGGAGGGGAAGACGGGCAGCAGAAGTTCATCGCTCATGTCCCTGTGCCATCACAGCAAGAGGTAGGGTAGAGGCTGTGAGCTACCCTTGCAGGTGGACCTTCCCAAGTGCCAGGGACCTCACTTCTAAAGAAGACTCCATTTAGTGGTCTACTGTTTTTCCTTGTCTGTCCATTTGGGCAGCTCTGACTCCTGACCACAAGACTCTGGCCACTGTGCTCCTAACGGTGTAGAATCTAGAGAAGGCAGGATTTCATCTGCTTTAGAGGGAACTGATGAACATTCTGTTGTTCACATGCTTCCAGTGGGAGAGAAGGGGACCTGAACAACTGCTCTAGGTATTGAGCTGCTCAATGTCCACCCTGAGAGAGACTCTCTCTTAGCTGGGGTTTGGCAGGGAAGAGAGAGGGCCTTACTGAAGAGTGTTGCATGAGCCCTTTACTCTTGTTATTCACAGATCGAGGAGGCACTTGTGCAGAGGAAGAAGATGGAACTCCTTCAGAAGTATGCAAGTGAGACTCTGCAGGCCCAGAGTGAAGAGGCCAAAAGACTCATGGGATATTAGGGCTGAGCGAGGACTCTCCTTGGGGTCTGGAAATCTGTTGGGAGTTCTTCAGCCCCACTGGAACTTGCGTTAACCCACTGGCTCTGCTGTCCTTGGACTGCAGACTGGTAGGCTAGTGCTGTGAGGCTACCTGCTCTTTCTTACTGTTCATTTTTCTCTTACCTTTTCTTACCTCATCTGCTGATCTCAGACAAGGAGTCTGCCCCATCCTTCCCTAGCAGGCTTTCTACATGCTAGCAGTTCATTTGTTGCCTTTGTACAAATATTTCGATACTGTATGAACCCACTTATTTTTATCTCGAGTGTGTAAAACAGGCTGCTAACTGGCTGCCTGTGTTTTATTTAGATTTCTACTATCATTTGGTGGGGAGGGTGATCAATTTACTCACTACCATTAAAAAATACATTTTTTTCTAAAAAGACATTATTTGTAACTCCTCTTGAAAAATGTAATGTGTCAGTCCTGAGCTCACATCCTGTGTGTCAATAGCCAGCCAGAGCTGTACGTTATGGGCCTGGCACAGTTCTCTGTGACCTACTCAGCCTGTGTGATTCCCTTCTGCCCAGATGGCAGGAAATTGAGTTTACTTCTGTTTTATGACTGGTTCTATAGAGAGCTATTTTTATTAAAGCTTTTTATATGAGAGGGAAACCTCCTTATCTGCATCTTCTTGTTCCCTGGGCTCCGTGTACTAAGGTGATGGTTGCATTAGAACGTGAGGTTTGGAATCACATGAGGGGAGAGAGTCCCAAAACACAAAGCCTGGGACTAGTCCCCTGCTCTGTCTGGGTGCAGCTCTGTCTGGGAGCTGAGCTCGGTGGGCAGAGCCATCCTTACTGTGCC